>QLON01001733.1:0-11765 GCA_003313675.1 Termitomyces heimii | reverse complement strand
GGCGTTTTTGATGAGGCATTTGCAACTTGTTGGCTCGCTCACGGTGTGAAAATAATAGGGCTCTATCTGACCGCGCTGTCAATTATCTAACAAGACGTCGAAGACCACAAGTACACGTACAATATGAATCAAGGTTACCAGTATAATCAAGTGACCGGGAGAGGTTCTTGATCAACAAAGATTGTGCATAATTCAAGTATGCCGGTCCCTTTTGATACATATACAGTATCTTAAATGTAATTTTCCGAGGAATAGAAAGAAGTAGAACGGTTCAGGAAGCGCATATCTTGTCGTCACAAGACAGTGTGACAATCTAGGGTCTATTGAAACAGTGTCTGGCGAGTCAGCTTCCGAGCGGAGCCAGAACTTGGCTTGCGACCCAGGTGTGACAGGGATTTCACTTTCCAGTGTTTTGGTAGTATAGATCCAAACAGACTTAATGCAATGGGTGTTGCTTTCATTGTAAACAAAAGGACTATGAGATGGAAAGAACTTGCAACCACAGAGATTATTCTGGAAAAGGTGGCTATGCTGGAAATTCTGTGGTTTAATGATAGTAAGTTAATACTCATAAATAGACAAAGCCCATAAGGCTGGCTTCCTATATGTAAGGGTGACCTCTGGAGACTGTGGCTTAGTCACACAGCTGGCAGAGGGAGATCCAAAGATATATTAATAAAGGTAATATAGGTACAAATAGTAAGGTGCTAACCTGACAAAGAGAGATCCAAAGAAAATAAGTCCAAAGATTCACTCTGCCTATTGATAGAAAATATTCTGAGGTCAAGTCATGTAACTATTACATGTGATGTTCAATGTAACATTATTATGCTAATGTCATATAGTGTGATTGATGTAACTAATATCACAGTCACAGTCATGTTATGAGTCACATTGCCACCAAGTCATGGGGCCATGTGAATTGGAGCCCTTGTCAAAAGTGATCTATTTTCCAAGGTCTAGCAAAGACTCTAAACCAATAAGGAAGTTTGTTCCCATGGTCCAGCCAGTAAGGAGTTTGATGAAGGCAGTAGAAACCAAATGAATTAGAGTGAAAGGGCCTGGAAATTGGAAGGAAACATGGGGCAAAAAACTTTCAAAAGGGGAATTCTCTGACATCACTCCTCCTTAAGAGTGCATTGCCCTGATACACCAGATAAAAGAAGTTGCAAAGAGCATAATCCACTGGAATGAGCAAGTATAGTCTATAAATAGCTTAGAAAGCATTAGGATGCCTTTAATAAAAGTCCTGAATCAGACTGGATGCATGAACATTCTTCTGTGGTTTCCAAGAAATATCTTCAATTCCATAACCCTTCTACTTAATCTTGAACTGGAGCTTGCATTAAAAGAGGCAACTGTTTAATATCTCCTCTACTTTATACTCCTCTTCATTGTTAAGAATTACTGAAGATGGAGGAGATTTAGAATGATGTTCTGGAATTAAATCAGTGAGTGCTGAGGATAATTTAACTATGTTGAAGACAGAATGCAGTTGCTTCATTATTGAGAGCAACTTTAAGTAGTAAGCTGAGGGTCTCATTTGATGCTCCACAGTGAAAGGGCCTAAGTTATGATGGAACAGCTTCTTAAAGGGCTGAGTGGTGGAAATGTTTAATGCATCAAAGTAGACTTTATCACTTGATTGATACTTAGAAGCAGGAATACAACTTTAATCATAATATTGATGTGAAATTAAGTTATTTAGATTGGTTTGAATAGAGGCAATCACAAATGGATCAATTTTCACTAAGTTCTGGGGCTAAATTACACTTCACAAAGTACTTTTATAAAATATATGAGTGAGTAATAGAGTTTATTGATTTTTCAGTTAATGCAACCTTAGTTACACTAAAAGAAAGTCCAAAAAGTATATTAAACTATTGACCTAAAGTATACTATTGCCTTGGGCCTGAGATATCCACTCTCTGGGGATTTTGAATATAAGCAATTAGCAACTTGTTAAATGTTATAGAATCCCCCTCTATTTATGTTATTTCTCCTTCCTATGATGTGTGATATTTTCTGGTTATTTTGAGTTATTTTCTGGTTATTGAGCCTCTATTTTCCAGTCTTAAGAAACTTGGTATAGATTTTCCTGGCCAAGAGAGGGTCCTCCAATATTTTTGATGCTCCAATTCTGTAAATCATTGATATCTCCCTTGATTCTCCTTTAAATGCCTCTGGACCTTTTTCATCAAATACAGATTAATCAGACTTTCCCAGTAATACTAAACACAATAGGGTTTGGTGGCATTTTTGTCAGGATATAAGCATTTTACAAATGCCTACTCAATTTTCCCCAACAACTAAATTTAGCTTTTCCCATCAAATTGCTGATTCCTCTATCAGTTTGCCACAGAATGCCTTTGAACAACTTTCATTGGATGTGAATTGATTAGGCAATCAAAATGATACTCAATATGTAGGGGTTTACATATAGTCCTACTGAGATATGCCCATTTTATTATCAAGGTGTAATGCTTTCTCTTAAGATAAGTCATCTGATCTCCAAAAACCTGAGCATAGTCACATGATTATGAGCATATGACTAATTTGGGTGCATATGTCACCTGATTATAGTCACATGATTGATTTGGGTGTGCATTAGATCAAAATACTAATAAGCTGATTTCTCAATATCTAGGCTATTAATAAGGCTAATCTAACATAATATGGAGAGGGCTTTTTAAGGTGGTTCTGGCTATGTCATTTGCCTATAGTTTTCAGCAAAAGTCTGTTTTATTCAGATTTCTTAATAATTAATAGCTTCATCTTGTCTCATTATTAAGACAGATATATCAATATTATGCCATATTTTTCTTAGCTTTGGTTAGTGCTGCTTTTACCTCTTCTTGTATTATCTTCATTGAGTTGACAAACTCATTCACTGACTTATTTTCTGAAAGACATGCTTGAGGTTTAAAACTCATTTGAGGGTAGCAGCTTATATCCAAAAAGAAGGAAGATACTTGTGTGGAGATATAAACATTATTAGTGTATTGAAACTCTGCATCAAGTAGTAAATCATCCTTATCATCTTGCTGCTTATTGCAGAAGAAATATAAGTACTGCTCTAGCTCCTGATTTATATGCTTGGTCTGCCTATTTAACTAAAAATAATATGCTGTAAAGGTGTGAAGCTTTATATTGAGAAGATAATAGAGCTCCTAAGTGAACTTAGCTATAAAATGTAGTCTTTGGTTAGAGACATAGGCATTGGATAAGCTATGCAGTTTTTACACATGTTGTTGATATAAGTTGGCCACTTCCATTGCAGAGCATGTAGTATGAGTAAGGATGAAGTGAGCTTTTTTTCCATAGAGGTCTACTATCACTATAATTGTATCATATCTATATGCATCTAGCAGCTTAATGATTAAGTCCACTGAAGCTATACTCTAATGCTCAATGGAAATTAGAAGTAAATGAAATTAATCCATAGAGAACTGATAGCAGAGTTTGGTATAAAAGCAGAAGTTATAAGTACTAGTGTAAAAGCCAATATATCAGAATATTTAAGGCCACCAATAGTTGTGCAAAACTAATTTCAGTGTCTTTTATCTGCCTGGGTAATCTGCAATGCAAAAATTATAGTGCTGCTTTACAATGTACCTTTAGAGCTCAGGCACATTGAAAATATAAATGTAGCTACAGAATGTAAGAAGTTCATCCTGCAATGCCCACTCATTAGTGTGTACAGACTTTACTCTACCTTGTGGGTAGGTATATAGTGCTTTTGCTGCTTTAGCTACTATATTGCTTACTATCTTAGTTTCTCCAGCATATATCTTAAAAAATATTCATTTTATTCCCTTAAACTGCCACTCCTTCAAGAGCATAGATAGCAAAGAACTCAGGCTTAAGGAGGGTGATATTGTCATTGTCACTTGCTCCTGTATCATAATTAGCATGTTTAGATAATGCATTATCAAGCTTGCTCATGCTTCATCTAGATTTTGTCAGGGGACTGGTTTCTAGACCATGTCCAACCCTATTCTGAGCTTAGTCTGATAATATGCCTAACTTCTAGCAGATCTGACTGGCTGCTTAGTCCACTCTTTCTCCTTCCATCTCTTAGTAGTCAGCCTTGAATGCATGAACCTTATTCAGCATCAATTATTGTTAGTCATACTTCATTACATACCAGGGCCTGATTAGTAAACAGTATTAGTAATAACACAGCCACCGATGTAGTATATATAAACAGCCTGTGGATAGAATATCACCAGGCTAAACAATAGCAGTATTTTTCTGGCCTATTCACTGAACCAACCATAAGCTTCTCTAGTGATGTCTAACCCTCTATTAGCCCTGCCTATCCCTTGCTTAACTCTTGCCCACTTTTATACTCACTTAACTCTTGCTTGTCACTTACACCATTGACTCTGTAGATGAAGTTCTGCAGACATCAAGCATTCCCCTTACAAGTTGTTCAGCCTCCTATATTGTCTGCCCTCTTAACCCACAGTATCCAACCTATCTTCTATCATGTCTTCTGACTCTTGGTCTCCTTCTACCCCCATAACTCATACCCTTACAGTGGCCTCCTCTGCTCACCCTTCCAACCTGGCCTCTAGTATGCTTCCTGTTCCTGGGACTGGCCCTGCCTTGACACCTCACTAAACCACTAACTAGTTTTCTTTAATGCAGCAGATGCAACTGACACTTGCTATTTTTGAATGCAGACTAGCTGCTTTAGAGAGTGGACATGTTATTGCTGCTACCATCTGAACTGCTCTCAAGCATAGTAATGCTCTGGTTGCTCATTGTTTTGCTCCTCCTGGCTGCCCTAAGCCCTTTGAGTCTATTCAAACTCCTACTATGCCTCCCTCTTGCATTCCTTGATAGGCAGCATGCTCTACTTCTAATATTCCCCTGGCCATCCCCCTTGCTTGGGATCTTCCTCCTATAAATAGTAAAGTCCCTTGCTTTGAATGTGCCTTCAAGCTCCTCAACTCTCTTATGGCATATATTGTTGGATATTAAGGGTAGGGCCTTAAACAAGCTCATGACTATCAGAGAACTCCTCATTCCTTTTTTTCCTTTCTTTCCTTTCTTCTTTCACTTCTTATTCCTTCACTCTCCTTTCATTCATTTCTTTACTTCTTCTATTTTCTCTCATAATGTTGTTTCTATTCTCTCAACACTATCTATTAACACTATTTTTAACCTTTGAGATGCTCTAGTTCTTTAGCTATCATCCAGACAAGTGTGGACCCTCCAGCACTTCCAGGCTGCTTATATAAGCCAGAGTTTGCCTTTCTGACTTCTAAAGTCTGGAGTTTTCCTGCCTTGTTTGCACAATTGTTTGATTAGTCAATTTTTGAGTTTTTAAGGTTTTATTGTACTGTACAGTTGTTTCCCATGCTTCAGAAGCCTTAGAAGCATCCAACCTGGCATAGAGAATCCCCAGACTTGTTCTCTTTAGATCTCCCTCTGCCAGGTGAGTAGTTATTATAATATTATCAGTACATATTCTAATACACTTTGGATCTTCCTCTACCAGCTGTGTGACTGAGCCATAGCCTCCAGAGGTCACTCTTACAGCAGAACAAGTTTCTACATTTTGGTCTGGGAGCCCCCCTTCAGCTGAGCCCTCTCTTGCCCCTTTAGGTCTCTCCCCCACTGAATTACTTTCTGCCCCTCTATTGTTTCTATAACTCAACTAGCTCCTCAGACACTTCTCTGGATGCTTCTGCCCCTCAGGATGATCCATGGGGTTGCTTGCTTGCTCTGGAGACTCAGGTGCAGATTACTCAAGCTTCCCTCACCCTTTATACTACCAAACTTGCTGGATTACGTCGAGCCACAGACACCATCTCCCATTTCCTCCAAACCTTCCTAGAGCATCTCCCTCTCACTCCTACTCCTCTCCAGACACCTCCAGTTAGGGCTGACACACTCCCAGCCCCTTGCCTTGGGGCCTCCTCTCCAGCTTATACTAATATTCCTTGCCTAGCACTCCCAGATGCATTCAATGGTGATCAAGCCATAAGTGAGTGCTTCCTGCAATCTTGTGTCACCTACATTCAGCTTAGTGGTGAGGCCTTTCCCTTTGATGCTCTCAAGATTGCCTGGGTTCTTTCCTATATAAAGTCTGGGCAAGCTTCAATATATGCACTATGAATCTTTTGACATCCTGGAGGAGTAGAGAGTTTTGGAAGTTGGGGTCAGTTTAAGAAGGAGTTTTAGACAGAGTTCTTTCCCTTAGACCCTGCTAAGGTAGCAGCCCTTACTCTTTGAGATCCTCATTGATATGAACAAGGAAAGCAGACCTTAGATAAGTATATTGACTCCTTCAGAGCTCTGGCTAAACAGGCCTCCTATCCTGATGGTCTTCAGCTCTGTCTCACTTTTTGAGATAGCCTTCTTCCCTCTCTCATGGACTATATTGATAGCATGGCTGAGGGACAACCAGATGACACAAGTATTGAGTCATGGTATCAGGTAGCATGTAATCAGTGGCAGCTCATGGAGTTATGACATAAGCTCTACTATGGAACTTTTGATATATGCACTATGAGTCTTTTAACACCCTGGAGGAGTAGAGAGTTTTGGAAGTTGGGGTTAGTTTGAGAAGGAGTTTCAGACAGAGTTCTTTTCCTTGGACTCTGCTAAGGTAGCAGCTCTTACTCTTCAAGATCCTCATCAATATAGACAAGGAAAGTGGACCTTAGATGAGTATATTGACTCCTTCAGAGCTCTGGCTAAATAGGCCTCCTATTATAATGGTCTTCAGCTCTATCTCACTTTTTGAGATGGCCTTCTTCCCTCTCTCATGGACTGTATTAACAGCATGGCTGAGGGATGACTAGATGACACAAGTATTGAGTCATGGTATCAGATAGCACATGATCAGTAATAGCTCATGAAGTTACAATGTGAGCTCTACCATGGAACTGCTCCTCATTTCACCTCATACACCTCTCTCTCTGTTCATTTTCCTCTTCAGCCTCCCTTTCCCTCTCACACTCCACCTCCTGCTCAGGCACCTACAGTACATTCACTTCCTCTTAGAGTTCCAATGAATGTTGATGCCTCTCATCAATGCTCATCACTTCCTCTCCTCTGCTACCACTGTAGAAAGCCTAGCCACTTTGCTTGATATTGCCCTCAGGGGTTGGAGGTGTACTACCTCTCAGCCTTAAAGTAGGAAGAACTCCTTCTCCAGCTTTTAGCTGCCAAAGACACTCAGGGAAACCCTTCTCCTAACATACAGTCTGTACTAGAACCTCTGAATGAGTCCTCAGGTCCTGGAGAGGCTGTAGCAAAACCATTGGAAGAGTCTGTTGGTTCTGCCAGGGAGGATTTTCAGTAGAGTGATGAATGAGTTATATGCCTCTGCTGCTTAGTGCTAATTGATTTGCATGTCTATCTGTAGAATCATCCAATATATTGCTCTCTATTCATGATTTTGTAACTGAAATCATAAGCACCCCCTCCAATGTATAAAGTACCCCCTTGATTAAGACCTCAGCCCAGACCTCCTCTTCTTCTCCTCCTACTCGATGCCCTCATGTTCCAGCTTGGGAATAATGCCTTCCTCATCACTATATTGTTGCCTCCACCCCCTCTCCCAGCTCTCTGCATCTAAGTGTAGAGATTCTCTCTTACCCTATTCCAGTCTACAACATTGATGGTATGCTTAATGAAGCTAGATCCATTTGCTCAGTAGTGGATTTAGTTCTTCATTATCAGACTCACTCTGAGCATGCTGTCTTTGCAGTTACCAGCTTAGGAAAGCAGAACATGATACTTGGATTCTCCTGGCTGCATAATCACAATCCAGAGATTGACTGGGCCAAGGGTAAAGTGAGCATAAGCCACTGCCCTTGATGCTGTTCCACATGTGCCCAGGAAGTTAGGAAGGAGCATAGAGTATCAGCCCATGAGCATGCTATAGTATGGGCTTGCCAAGTTGGACACCTCCCCTTTACTGATCTTGACTTGCTGGATCCTCCCCCCTTGGCATTCTCTTATAGAGAGGCCCTCTATGAGGATGTTCAAGGTGTGGTGAGTGAAGCCCAGATGGAAGAGGGATGTGAAGGTGAATTTGGGTGCACTCCTAACCCTAAGTCTCCAAATGAGGCTATTGAGACAGGTAATAGGATTTATGTGACTACTTTATGACCTCTGCCAATGGTAGCAGAAATTAGAGCTAGCCAAACCACTTTCCAGTGATTAGCTCAGGCATTTGCTGCTAACTCTGCTCCTAAGTTGTTCCAAGATGCAGTTTCTTATTACTTGCAAGACTTTAAAGATGTTTTCTCTAAAGCATCATTCAACTCCCTGCCAGAGCATAAATAGTGGGACTATGCAATCAAGCTTACACCTAATACTGAGCCCTCTAGCTGCAAGGTCTATCTCCTCTCTCCTAGAGAACAGGATGAGCTTGATGCTTTTTTGCAAGAGAATTTAGACTCTAGTTACATCCATCCTTCAAAGTCTCCCATAGCCTCTCCAGTCTTCTTCATTAAGAAGAAGGATAGATCTCTATGTTTGGTTCAGGACTACCAAGTCTTGAATGTGATAACTGTAAAGAATTGCTATCCCTTACCACTTATTTCAGAGCTTGTCAACAACCTCCAAGGTATATACTATTTCACCAAGTTGGATGTCCACTGGGGCTACAACAATGTGCACATCAAGGAAGGTGATGAGTGGAAAGCAGCATTTTGAACAAATTGTGGACTCTTTGAACCTCTGGTAATGTTCTTTGGCCTTACTAATAGTCCAGCCACCTTCCAGACCATGATGAATGACATTTTCTGAGACCTCATAGCAGAAGGTGTTGTGTGTATATATCTTGATGATATCTTCATTTATATCAAGACTTTAGAGAAGCATTGTCAGATTACACACATTGTACTGGAATGTCTTTGCCAACATCAGCTCTATCTTAAGCCAGAGAAGTGTGAGTTTGAGCAGACTAAGGTTGAATATTTTGGACTAATCATTTCTCATGGAATGGCTGAGATGGACCCAGTCAAGGTGGCTGGTATGGTAGAGTGGCCAGAGCTTAAGAACAAGAAGGAGGTCCAGGCCTTTCTGGGTTTCACCAACTTCTACTGGAGGTTTATTCAGGATTTCTCACATCATGCCCAGCCCCTCTTTGATCTCACCACTAAGAACACTCCTTGGTACTGGGATATAGCACAGCAGACAGCCTTTAATGCTCTCAAACAGGTAGTTACTTCAAAGCCTATCCGTCTATTTCCAAACAATGACTCTTCCTTCCATGTAGAAGCTAATAGCTCAGATTTTGCTATTGGAGCTGTTCTCTCTCAACAGTTAAGAGAGGATGGTAAGTGGCATCCTGTGGCCTTCTACTCCAAGGGTCTAGTTATTATAATATTATCAGTACATATTCTAATACACTTTGAATCTCCCTCTGCCAGCTATGTGACTGAGCCATAGCCTCCAGAGGTCACCCTTACACTAGGGCTTCTATGCATGACCCTACTCCAGACCTTTCTGATCCTTCTGATTGGGATACTCCACCTTCTATACTGACTCCAGCCATATCTTCACTACCTGCTGGCTCACCTATGGCCATCCCTACTCTGACTCCAGCTCTGTTGTCCCTGATAGTTATTGACTATACTTATGGGCATTATGCTCAAGGCACTTCTGGGGCACCTCTGCATGGCACTAACACTACTTGACGCTCTTGCCCAACCCAGAAAAAATGAATACTGTTTGTTGAGGTGACAAACCTAAAGGAAGGGCTGATATTAGGGGACTGGTTTCCAGACTGTGTCCAACC
Organism: Termitomyces heimii; assembly: GCA_003313675.1. Lineage (NCBI taxonomy): Eukaryota > Fungi > Basidiomycota > Agaricomycetes > Agaricales > Lyophyllaceae > Termitomyces > Termitomyces heimii. The sequence continues at coordinate 1,996 of QLON01001733.1, read as the reverse complement.
CTATTCTAAGCTTAGTCCAATGATATGCCTAACTCCTAGCAGATTTGACTAGCCACTTAGCCCACCCTTTCCCCTTTTATTTCTTAGTAGTTAGCCTTGATGAGTCATATGCATAGATCTTACTTAACATTGATTATTATTAGTCATACTTCATTACATACTGGAGCCTGATTAGTAAACAGTATTAGTAATAACACAGCCACCAATGTAGTATATATAGGCAGCCTGTGGATAGAATATCCCCAGGCTGAACAATAGCAGTGTTCTTCTAGCCTATTCACTAAACAGACTGTAAGCTTCTCTAGCAATGTCCAACCCTCTGTTAGCCCTGCCTGTTCCTTGCTTGACTCTTGCCTGCTCTCACACTTGCTTGACTCTTGCTTGTCATTTGCACCATTGGCTCTGTGAACAGAGTTCCGCAGACATCAAGCATTCCCCTTACAAGTTTGTGATATAGGGAAAAGTCAAAGTTAGCCAGGTACAAAAACCATAAAGCTTGGTAGCAGTTGAGTTTCTTTGTGATTTTAAAGTACTTGAGGTTTTTGTAGTCTGTTTAAACTTTAAACTTGTGCTGTGCATCCTTAAGAAAATGCTGCTACTCTTCCAATAACTAGATAATTGTCAGATTCCGCTGATTTGGGGGCTTTCCGGAAAAGCAACGCCCTTACGAGGCGGACTTGATCTACGGATACTCAGGTGTCTGGAACTTCCGGGGTTAAGGCTCCGGGGTTCAAGACGCGAACAGGGGGGTTGGTCCCAGGGAAATGGAACTTGACTTGGGGGTTTCGGGGTTTTGGTGGGGGTTGAGAGTTGGCGGGGGTCGAGTCAGAACCGGAGGTTCTAAGACGAGACCCGGTTAGTAAATTTAGAGTTGCGAAGTGCATACCAAACTCAAAGCACGCGATTATTCCGGCATGCCAGTCAAAGCGTGCCAGTCAATGCATACCAGTCAAACAAGGGCACACAACAATTCAGGTAATATCAAGACTAACAAATACAGTGGTGGACTACACTATAAGTACTACGGGGTTGGGTCTCGGGGTTCCGGGTGTCTGGGATGATTTCCAGAAGGCATTGAGTAGCGGGCCGGGACTGTATACTGGGATTGCGTGTGTGGGGCGCGTGATCAATTGGCGTGGGGGGATCGTGATGTGTGATGGCCGGAAGCGGGTAGCGGGATCCGGTGGTTGATGGCGGTCGATCCCGGGGTCTGTGAAGTGGGGTTCCCGGGGGGTCGGCTGATGTCGGTTGTGATGCGAGTTAGTGGTGGCGTCAGTAGTTGCGGGGGCGGGGCGTGTTGTGGAGAGGGTCCTGGGTGAGGTCCCAGGGTTGTTCCGGGGGATTCCGGAAGGGGTCGTGACATCACCCCCCCTTCAGCGCCGAGACCCTCCAAGGTGTGCGTAACTGGTGGTTCAGTCCGGGGTCTAGTTGTGGGATCCGGCACCTGACCTGCCACGTATCAAAAAATTTTTTTTACTATTAGCTCAATCATGTCGCGCACACCGACGCATTCCCCAATGCTCCCGGCAACCAACGAAGTGGCCCCCCTGGCCACGTGGGAGGCCCGGGATGCACAATGCGTGTGGCCGTGCTTGTCCAACGTGAGTGTCATTGCATTGACCATTTACTCTGACTGACCTTCCTTTTCCAGAACTATGCCTTAATTTTCTGGAGGCAGGTCCTAGTCAGCCCCCGATGCAGACTCTGGTGTCCTCCTGGAGCCTGCCCTCGATGCGGGCCCTGGTGTCCCCCCGGAGCCCCAACCCAGTCACCCCGTGCCTACCTTTGCGCGGAAGATGGTCCAACCTCCTCCCCGCCCTAGGTTATCCGCTCCTCATTTTCATTGTTCCGGAATGGCGATCAGGGCCGTTTCCAAGGTCCCGGAGAGTCGTCATGTTGCGTGGGCGGCCATAACTCGAGAACAGTTTAGGGAGGCCCTGGAGAGGCTCCGGGGTCTGCCTGCTCACGCCTGGTGTGTGAGCAATGGACTGGTGAG
>QLON01001723.1:0-22591 GCA_003313675.1 Termitomyces heimii | reverse complement strand
AGAATTATGAACCAATTGTCAAGTCCGTCCTCAGAACACGTCTGATGGGAAAGGTGTTCGTCTATTCGCTCATTTTCTCTTGGATCTGCACTACAATATGGTCGATTTGGAGTTTGGGAGGAGGTTCGCAACTTGGATTGCCGGGCGCCTTGTTTGTTTCGTTTGGCCCATGGACGCTATCGATTGCATTGTTAAGTTGGACCACAGTCGCATTGCCAGCAGCTATTTTGCGAAAAGTGTATCTGAGTCGTAAGTCTTCGTCTATATGCCTGGGTTGCTTGCTATTCTTAATAATGCTGAAAGCGACGCGTGCTCCTGCGACTTCGTTATCAGCACTGGTAAAATCTTCTTTGACAAAACCAGCCGCAGTGAACTCCTCCATCACTTATGCATTGTCTGCTGTGGCAGCTCTTGCACTTCATGTCGGACTTTTTTATGTGATGGGTAATGGAAAAGAAGGATTGACGATATTTGTCAAGTCAAAGTGCGTCATCACTACATACGCGTTTATTGTCCATCTGTTATAGCACGAATTTCACAGGAAACATCCGTTGTATCTTGATGGACGCCTCCTTTTTGTTATTTTATCGCAAATCTTCGCTGCACTTGCCTTCTCACTTCGTAACATTACACTGGACAGATTTACCTATCGCTGGGCGCGCGAATCCACCGTCCGGCCTTTCAACATCGGCGACATCGTGCAGTCCATTGTCATCTCAGCACTTCTTGCAACGCTAACGCTGCCTCTTGCGGCTCTTGTCTTTGGTTTCGCCCGTTTAACATTGCCTCTGCTTTACAAGTTACCGCTTCTGCACATAATTTTGCGACCGTTCACAGCTCATTTTCTTCGAGGGCCATGGACAATATTCCTGCCTTTTCGTCACATCCTCTTACTCGTAAGAGCATGGTTCCTTGCATTCACAACACTAACAACCTGGGAATTCTCCAATGCAATCTTCGACACGTTCATTTACAACGTAAGCCACTCTGTATGTTCTCGAATGTGCTTATTCTCATGATCATCCCAGCCACTATCAATAATCGGCGTCACCCCCGAATCAAACGTAACACTTGTGTCCGGTGTATCCTCAGCCGACTTAGGATATCGCTACCTCGCATACAGGGATATCAAACGATTCTCTTCCGCTGAGTCTGAAACTGCAGCAAACCTCCGTTCCTCTCTATTCAACGATCAAAAGTATAACCCTAATCTATGGAGCCACCTCGTCCGAGAGAGTCTTCTCTTCCTTGGGAAGGACTATCAGCATCTCCTCCGCCGCGGAAAGCCCGCACCTCTAACTTTCAAGCCAGTAACACCCGCGGCACTGGTCACTCCCTCATGCCCTTCAGCTGTGACAAATCAAACACCACTTATCCGGACCTCAATATTTAAATCGAGCACGCAGGCTTCTCCGATGCGGAATGCTGTACAATCGCTAAGATCAGATGGGCCACTGGTCAAAGCTCTCGACGCAGGCACGACGGCTACGCATATACCCGAGCTTTTCAAATCTGTTGAGGCGGCAATATTGCCGGCGCCAAAGGAGGAAGTAAAGAGGAATGTAGAAAAGGTTGAGAGTACCGTGGATCGCTATGCAAAGCAGGTGAAGGGGGAGCTTCGCAAGTTTGTTGCGTCGAACATGCCAGCGTGGGCCAATGAGATTTGGATGCAAATTGACACGTGGTGGAATAAGGAACGACTCGATAAGACCGCGCAAAGTTGTTTGCCTAATGTGGAACTGGATGTAGTCATCGTGGATGGTACGTTTGCACTTTACCTCTTCTTAGTCGGAAACCAATCTCCGATTTGCGCATTGTAGTCCTGTCAACTTTGGTGTGTGCATCATTAACAGAGGACAAGTATGGTGTCGTCCAGCGGGATATTCCCAGGATTCTCGAGGCCATGTTGACATTCCTATCCGCGATCCAGACATACCAGTTTGAAGTGCGATCTAGGTATAATCCACCTGTACAAGATAAAGTGTACACTCCGGAGCAAATTGCTGAGTCTGAGGCGATTCGCATAGATGTGGAGAAGGCATGTGATGTGCTCGATCCTCTTAGCGAGTGTAGGTTTAGCATCGTTCTCAATCTGGCAAGTTTGTTGATCGATTGGGCTTCTAGATCTTAAAACTGGAATTGCGAGAATTGTCAGGACCTTTGGAGATAAGCTTCTTGCGTTTAAGTTCCCTCCGAGGATAGCAGAAAAGCTCCAGCCGTTCATTGAGTACTGCTAGCTCACAGTGGTGTATGTATGTGAGGCCATGTACACGGGCGTCTAGGGTAGACGATAGCATATATTGGTCCGTGATGCCCGATTATATAAAATAGTGTAAGATTGAACAACAAAGCCTTTACAGTCAGCCCCTTTGAGATATTGTATAAAGTGGCGTCAAAAACTTGCGGCTGACTTCTCATTTCGTCACTTTGCTGATAACATCACAGAAAGATGCCGAAGAAAGTGTCAAGATCCTCTGAACGTACTCCTCGACGGCGCACAACTCCTGCTGGTGGTCGACGATTCTTCTTCAAGCTTGAACTTCTCGGAAAGCGTCGCACGCACCAATCATTCGACTACAACAACCTCGATCCAATAGTCGACACACCTCCTGAAAAAATTCTTGTACGAGACCTCTTCCAATCACCGCATATGAAAGAGAAGAAACCATCCTTGCCCCCACCGGCCCTTGCAACGACTCTTCCTGTTCACAACATACACTGGCCCGGGCGTGTAGCGCTAATGAGCGAAGATCACACTGAAGACGCAGTCGTAATTACCACAATCGATAGAGTCCCGTTCTGCTGTCACGAAGACCTCATCACGATGACTCGACAGCAACTCGTAGGCGTTGCGCTTGCTCTTAACGCGCGCTTACCAGATGTACTGGCGATTGATACAGATGAAGCTCTGGCCACGAGTCGAATTAGGGCGTCGATTGAGAGGGTTGTGGGTATCCGATCCGATGTTCCTCGAGCGCCGAAGATTGTGAAAGTGCTGAAGGATTCTAATGGGTCATTTGAGGCAAAAGTGACGGGCGCAGGTTCGGGTAGTAAGATGGATAGGACGCCTCCGACGAGCCCTTTGGCGAGTCGGAGTCAGCACTTGGGAAGTTTTGTCAGTCCGGGGCTTGACAGGCTTATCGAGGAGGAAGGGGAGGATGACGATGGAGAGGCTGACAGCCTTTCGAAGAGACGCAGGCTGGTTTTCGGAGACACATGTGGCGAAAGCGATTCTGATGTCGTTATGGCTTCTGATACAGAACAGACACCAACGCCTCTCCCTCAACGCGCTCGCTCATGTTTCTTAGAAGTGAAGATTTCGCCGTCGCCTGCACCGACAAGAGTTCTTCGATCTCGGAGCCAGACGATTGAAAGAGTTACTGCCATTGATACCTCCTTTATGTATGAGGGGCGCCCGCAAGCTCGCTACCAGCGTAAACCGACTCAAATCAAGGTTCCGGCTAAGACTGACGATGAGCACTTGCAACCGATTGGCGCTTTGCGACGATCTGGGCATCTACGACCTATATCCAGACCGCGCGCCTTGCTCCCTGCGAAGCTGAATACACTTCATCATTTGGAAACAGCTACTGGAACCAAGAGGAAGAGAAATGTCGACTCATTCGGAGGGGAAACTGCTCAACGCGTCTCGTCGGAAATCAACAGGATGACGATGAGGAATGGCAATGAGTTAAACTCTGACAGCATGGATATTAGCGTATGAATTCTTGAAAGATTCTATGAAACACACTGGTGCATTTGTAAATCGTGAATTGAATTCTGGTCACAACGGACCATTTCACATACAGGTCGTGTATACTGCGTACGAGGACAAGAAGGGGGTTGTTTGGGAAAGATTCTGCTATGCTAGATGTCCAGAATAGAGTACAAACCTTGTTGTTACAATCCGGCGCGTACGCAACCGTAAGTATGCCATCAATACTACGATATCACTCACTTCACGTTTGCTTTGTTACTACGATCCGGACAATGGTAGAGGAACATTATAAGTCACCTACATACTGAACCCTCAGTTGTTTCTACTACAGGCTGAAGGTGAGCAACATTGAATCACACATTCGGACATTATCCTTACTGTTCCCTAGATTTTTTACTTACAATATCTGTAATAGTCTAGGCGTTGATTGTAAGCGTTGTCGCGGCCGCCACACTACAACAAACCCGGAAGATGATCAGGGTGGCGCAGATATTAAGAAAACTTGTGGTCAATCTAGTCCACTGTCCTCCACTTTATAAGGCCATGAAAGGAAGAGGGAAGGGAAAAGTCCAGTCCTCAACACTGCTCCCGCTTCCTGCCGCGTCGGTTCTTTGTTTGAATCTGTATCAGTGAGGCCTAATAAACAACAGGCAAAGTAAGTGTCATAATCTAGAAGGCTGTTGAAGGATACACCAGCTCACATCCTCATGGTAGGCTAAACACTTGAAGAAAAAAAAAACAGACTGCTTCCTTGGTGCTCTCCCCTTCCTTTTCACTCACTATTCATTGTTACCTCATCTCTTCTAACGTCCACTATCACCATGCATTGCTCAGGAGTTGGCAATATTTTTGGTAAAAAAAATGTATGCAATAAAAACACTACCTTCGTGGACTTGTAGTAGTACTTAAAATTCCCATGTTTAGCTCAAAAATTTTCCTTTGTAGACTCCGCAAGTGCAATAATGTCGAACACTGGTTGTACTTTGTAACAACAACAACAAATGAGTTGAACTAGGAAAACTAACTATGAAAGGCTGTAGCTGCTGAAGGACTAGTTACATGTGAGGTATGGTTGCCTTGGCTAATGCTGCATAATCACTTGTTCATCTCTCAATACCTTCTGAGTTGTCTCTCATTGCACTGTCTGAGTCCATTTGCATTTGTTCTTGCCTACACTTTTCAGACAGAAATATTACTACTTTTAATTATATTATATTTGCTCTTTTAGGCTCCTTAGCATATTTCACATGCAAGACAGGTGTATCAATTGATTCCCTGAAATGATGTCATTCACTGTGGTGGAATTTCACCTATGTACATGTCACTCCCAAACTCCACCTAATTGTAACATGGAACACTGCCAACACTATGAAAATGACGAGAAAAAAAAATCAGGGAAAAGAAAAACCCACTCAACAACAAATGTTAAGACACACTGTATTGTAGCAATGAAATATTGACAGGTAAAAGCTATGTATGTAGTTAAGTATGATTAGATATCAGAAATAAGGACAAAGGTGTCAGTAAGTAAGCTCCAAGATCTTTATATATGCATTAGAATGTCACATAAAGGAGTTGTAATCATAGGATTACACTAGTAAGGTTTCTGCTCTATGTGAGCCCTTTGGTTAGCAAAACTTGAAAGGTTGCTCCTTCTCTTAGAATATTTTATATGATCTAAGTGGGTTTCAGATTTCCTTGTTAGTAAGATATAAACACTTGATTCTATCTTTAAAAATTCAATGTTGGGGCTCAAGGAAGTTTGTTAGAATGGTAGAAATACTAAGAATTGCTTAGAATGGCTGATGGTGATATGTAAGCTATACAGAAAGAGGTGTGGTAGGTAGATCAAAAAGTAAAATATAGTCAGTTTAATTTAATGTAAGTTTGACATTGGTTGAAACTCCCTCTGGATAATGAATACCATATCTAGAGAAGAGTCATTGAAATGGAAATTCTCTAAGGGAGATGCTCCACTGCACCTCCTCTGTAGGTACTCCCAAGTGATTGTCACAACCCTTGAGCCTTCCATTAGTTGCTTTGATAACCTTTGTTTAAATATGATTAAAAATTCATTAAAAGGAGAAAAAGAAGAAATACATTGGCCAACGTGGGGATCGAACCCAAGACCTTCGCGTTATTAGCACGACGCTCTAACCAACTGAGCTAGTCAGCCAACAATTTACAATCCATACATGGCTAGTTCTCTCTCTGACCTGCACCACCACTAGAGTATAGGGCTGACTACCTTATAGCCTCTCTTCTGGCGACCTGGTAGTGAACTCGTTGGTCGACGGCCTATTCTCGTTGCTACAATGGCTATATATACCATCTTCACACTTGGTCAAGCCCTTGCACAGAATATCGAGACTTTTTTGTGACCTGTTTCATCTGTGGCTTCTTTGCAGTGGCGCCTCTGACGTCATGTAACCCTACAAGAATGGTCGTGACTAGAGATGCCGTTTCAGAGTTGATCTTGAATTGTGTTTCAAGTGCGGAGGATGCAAATGTCCTTAGGAATACGACAAGAAAATTGTCAGTACACTGATAACACACATGGAAAATCTTGAAATTTACACGTTGACAGTTAATAGTGCAGTAGCCACTGTGACGAACCACTTGTATTTATTTCATCCACCACTTGTATTTATTTCATCCACCACTTGTATTTATTTCATCCACCAGTTTCGCGGATTAAGATCCTGAGACACAATCTTCGACTTCGATTGGTATTTCGTCATGATAGATAGATATACAGTTGTAAGTTATAAAATCAAGCCTTTCCAATATCAAGCAAATATGGACTTTACCCAATGAGAAAGTCTGAAGTCTATGATATTACGATCAGGTCGTCATGGCATTCGTGCACTTTAGGTGGAAGTAAATCATGAGTAGCGGTATGATCTAAATGTGGAGGTATAGACTTGGATGGATAATGAAACACACTGGACAAGTCCATTTACCGTTCATCTACAAATCGAGCAATACATTAATGGTCTGTGATTGTTGAGCCGGTACTTGCAGGCCAAGGTAGTGGAGCTAGCTGCCCGTTATAATTTTCCTTCTCTGTTCTTGAGCAAGGCCAACCCACGCATACAGAGCCTCGCGGCGGGGCACATATGCAGATACAGCACTAGGGATGGTCATATGCCTCGGAATCGGTGTTTCTAGAAAGCGGTACTGAACCGATCGAAAGCGTCCCTCAAATGTTTGATGACGTTGCGAGAGGCGGCCAAAAAGGGCAAAAGGAATCAATGAAACGGAAGAGAGCCGTACACATGAAGGTGCCTGCGAAGGCCCCAGAGCGACGACTTGAGTTAATGAGACAGGGGTTGTCTTCCGACGGGCACGGCAAATGAAGCCCTTGATGCATCCTACGAACCAGATAACATGGAATGGGAATGTAGATGCGAGCAAGATGGCAGGAATGTATGAGCCGTCTGTGACAGCCCTCCTGTTCTCTTCGAACACAAATGAAACACCAAGAACAATGTGGAATATGATACGGGTCGTAAAAAAACAAACGGCAAAGAGAGTGTTGTTCCTCATGCGGGGAAACAGAGTCGAGATTCCAAGAACAAAAGTGGGGACCTTTTCAACCGATCAGGGTTGATGAACAAAAATCGTGATACGAAGTTGACATACCTCCATAACAGCACATAAGCAAAATAGATGAGGCCAGGAGCGCCTGATAGTAAGTTCAACAACCAGGACGTAAAGAGGATGATGAATCCATCCAGCAAGCAAGGAAATACGTGAGCGGTAATAAATCGATCCAATAAAGAGATCGCTAGGAAGAATCGTTAGTTGTACGCGGAAAAAACAGGTACGAGAGCTACCAAACAAGATACGCTTGGAAGAAGCGGGTTGCAGGATATGCCAACTCTGGCAAAGCACGTACATGCTTTAGGCTCCCTCCATTCAGAGAATAGTCCCATACGAACGGCAAACTAGCGATACTCATCGTTAAACTGGAGAATGTCGACATCACCCACGCTAAGTGTTTTTGCTCTGGAAAGAATGGAGCAAAGACATATACAAGGACAACGAGGCCCGCGATCGAAAGGCTGAAAGAGGTGAAGGCGAAGTCGTAGAGCAACCGGAGGAAGACGGAAAGCATTGTAGGAGCCCAGTCCAAACGTCAACGACACCGGAAGGAATGAAAATAAAGCTCAAGCGGTATTGCCACATCCGCAATGTACTTTTAAATCACTGGCTCACAAGTGCGATATTCAAAGTTCTTCGTTCAAGACCGCACGTTTGTATCTGCTTTAGGCCCAGTCTTGCGCGAAGAAATGATGGCTCATATCTGATTTTGAGCCTGTTTACGGCTACTTCAGTTACTTTTCTGACCCCGTGGCGAGAGATACGTACCTTGATTCTCAAACGTGCGTTAAGCATGTGTGTGCGCTAACTCGTCATTCCGATAACGCATACCATCTTAGGCTACAATTTACAATACATCGCACCAGAGGCCAGATGCTATGACTAGTTTATAGGTCGCACGCACTCTGAAAGCAAGGCTCCTGAATGTAGATACAATTAAGCAGAAATTGAGGTGATCCAGTCGGGTATACCCTTTTTTCCTTATCATCATGTATGTCTGTTACGACTGAGAGGACAAAGTATCTGCAGATCTGCGCACAATGGCATATGTCAGCTGATTCGACACCAAGAGTGGGTCAGTACTTTGACCTCTCTCTTTTCATTCTCAATCATGAAGTCAAGACATTGGAAACACTGCACAAACGGATTCCAGTTTACGGGAAGCTGCGGTCGACTGCCTTGAGCGATAAGTTAAAATATATCCTGTCTTTTGTCTTGTATTGTGAGAAGTAGTGGATAGAACGTCGTGCACGTAAAAGTTGTCCTCGATTGCCTAAGGCATCAGCTGTCCACGTAATCATGTGATGTGCAAGAAGCACAATAGGATGAGTCCCCGAAAATTGCGAAGGGCGCGTGTCACGTTACACGTGACTGTGCTGTCAGTAGTTTTCGTGCTCTTTTCTTATTTAAGGTGTATCATCATGCGTGCCCTCATCTGCCAACGTCTCGCAGACCCACGCTTAGAACAACCAAGTCTTTCACCATGGATCCCGAGCAGCGCTCTTGCTTTTCACAGCGTTTCTTCTTTGTTGTAATTCTGCGTCCGAGAGTCCTATGCGAGCTGGGTTGAGCGATCTGATCTTGACTTCTGAGCCGTTTCCCAACAGTTTCATTTGCTCTTGACCGACAATATACTTCCTCTGATTGTGACAAACAGGATGAACCTTTCAATCTACCCTCGAATACAGTGTCCAATGACCAGGCACCAACGTTGAAATCCAACGAAGACGCGAGCCCACATATTATTCATCGTACAAAGTCTCTGAAATCACGGTGGCTGCACTTAAGAGACGCTGTCAGCCAGGGACAGGATCAAGCTGCAAAAAGCGGCATAGGCAATGTATGTCAATAGGTGGAAAGACCTCCTGGTTACGAAGTTTGATACTCCAGAGGCGATAGAGTGGATGAATGGTTCAAGGAATTGTGCCCTCGATGAGCTGGATTGCCGTGGGGATAAGCAAAATAGGAAAGGGGACAGAGGCGGACGAGACTTCAGAGGAGAGGAAGAACAGGTGAGAGATGGTAGTAAAGAGGTATTGGGACAGGTGGGGTGCGATGCTGCGGCAGATGTATCATTACCCGATGTGTGATGAGCTTTATCAGGAGTTCGAAAGTCGGGCGGAGTGTTCGATGATTTGGTGAATTGATGCTTGGTCGGTGTAGTTGCTCGTCATACGTCTGTAGTTCTTGTGTGCACCTGTTGGTTCTCTATTGACTTCAAAGAGAATGATGTAAGATTGTGACTAGCGGTTTGCAACGCGACGCATCAGGAAAACTAAGAGCAGAGTATATTATGATGAAAAGATAGATAGTCATAAAGTTCTTCTAGCTCATGTCCATACGCGAAGGCTCGTGTAGGGGTGAGGGGCAAGAAATCCATTACGTAACCCTATCACACTTTCTTGCTAAAGACTACGTTGTCCTCTGGGAACTCTGAGAGCCCGCCAAAAACCACGAATGGCATTGAATCTGTCCGTCACATATTCCTTCAGCCACCCACGAAGCTACCCCGTGTGCTTTCCGTCCCATTACCATCCGCGCTCCCCCACGTGATGGGCGCCGCTCACTGCACTCGTACAGCTTGATCTCACCTCGCTGGACACATGGACTAAGAATTCGAGGTCTCCAAGCGCACATACGTCCGATTCCTCGAATGACTCAGGGCTCGATATACTGTAGTGTCCGTCTTCCACGATTCTCTCGATGCCCAGTCTACCATGGTTGGAGATGAATTGGGGAGCGCGTCCTTGCACCACCAGATCCTTCCGGAGTAGAGGCTGATCCTGGGTACTGCTAGAAGAGGTGGGCCGTTGATTTGCATCTTTGTTCAGCCTTACTAACTGCGGTTTGCTCGCTGCGTCTAGCGATTGTCAAGGGCTACTCGTGTTCTGCTCTTTCGTTCGAACAACATGTCGGAATGCTGAGCAACTCATCACGTATGGATAGCGTTCTGATTCGTTATCCCGAGCCATGTGCTGTGTTATTCAATGCCAAAGAAGAACTCGAGCACTTCTTCGGTGTCCAGGAACTATATGGCAATGATCCAAGTTTAACGCACGGGCAGAGTAGAAGAGTGAATGATAACGAGCAGCCAGCAAAGGGAGCTCAATTAAAGGACGCCAATCGAGACTGAAGACGATGGAGGTATGTCGAGTATCTCGTCATTGCCATTTTCTGGCCCGCTGCTGAAGCTTCTTTCTTTATTCAACAGCTGCTGCCAGACATACGGCCTTCGGGTTTAAAGCTTCAGAAAAATCGTGACAGTGCACGTCATAATCGCATCCACTCGTACCACATTACATGCATCAAGTTCCAATGCGATCCTTCAGGATCTCTTCGACATGAGCTACATCCTCACCGATTGGGATGCTGTTTTCTACGTCGTAGGTCCTTGTCTGGTCAGACAGGGAACCAGGTATGTCTTATTCGCTGACAAGGTAGTCGACATTGTCCTATATCCTCATTCTCATTTATTATTCCCAGTTACAGGACACCAGTTGCTTCGCATACACTCTGCTCTCCCGGGAAGGACGATTCATAAAGTAAGCCTTCTGTATATCTGTTTTATCTCGTATACATGCAATCACATTCAATTCATTCCCCATAATCCTTCCCGCGCTTCACTCAATACCAACGTCGTCCTTGGAAGCGGAGGGAGAAGAACTCTTCCAGCTGAGCGCGTATACTATGCTCCTCTCCGGACTTGAGCGAGATCAGAGCTCCTGTTCTAGTGTTTTCGTTCACGTCCTTAATTCAATTTAACTGCATATCCCGTTCGTCCTTTCAATCTTCATGAATCGAAGTACACTCAGGTCTACCTGCTACTGTTACGTTTTAGTTCCAGGCTTTGGTACTATGTAAATGAGGGCTGGTTCTGCCAAAGATGTTTCTACCACAGAAACCGCTTAAACGTGCCTCTGAGCAGACAACCGTCGTAACATTGTCATTTCGAGGCTAAGGATATGTATGAGAAAGTGTTTTGGCTTGGTAAAGGAATCTGCGATAAGGGAAGGTGTACGATGAACGAACATGAATGGTGAGGACATGCTTTGTAATTAGAGGCTTTTGCATTTCTTATTAACATTTATGTTCTTTCCCAGGTGACGTCTGAGCTTCGTTTTGGTATTGAATACGCAAAATACGTCGACTGCTGCCTTTGCTCGGACCAAGTTTTTAATTAATTTTGAAAACCGCATTCGTGTCAGGTATTATAGATCGAGCCATCCATGCCATGGCATGAGTTTAGGGAAAAGTAGGAAAGAGCAGAAGAAAGCAGGATCAAAGAGCTGGGTGGTGCGAGGGTGAGTGAGTATCACAACTACGTGAATGCATGGATCCTTTGCATGCTGTATAAGAACGAAAGGTGATACTGTACCTACCGAATGAGCATAGGTTACGCGCACGGGTCACTTGGAGCAAGGATTTCTTGTGCCTGAGAAAATCTTGCAATACTTGGAGGCTTCTGTCAAAACATGGCTATACCGGTCTCGTCGGACCAGACAATAGGTGTGCTACGTGGCAATCATTTTCTATCTTCATCTTGTTCGCATATCATCGCTCTATTGCTCATTGAATATGTTCACTTCTCTGAAAGACAAGCGCTCTTCCAAGGGTAAATGGTTCATTCAAGGATTATGCTCAGTGTTTTCTCGAGGCCCTACTTCCTTGCCTAGGAATACCCAAGTCTCCGATGCTTCTCTGTCGGCAGATCAGGGCGCTCGTCGTGAGGATGCCTCTCCAAACCCACAGCTTCCATCCTTGTCGATCTCAATGGATAGAGGTAGGCATATCAAGCATCTTGGCTGCCCAGCTGTCTGATGTGCATCGAAGTCTCTCCCATGCCTCCCTTGGCTGTACCGCCCAGTAACGGACCGGACACAGGATTCAGTGAGTACTAAGTCATCTACCGTTGTGGGTCTCACCAGACTTCAAAAGGGATAACCAGTGAAGATACATCCTTGATCCCTGCTAACCCAGCCGAGTCCACATTAATAGGAAATAGTAGGAAACTGGAGGATAAACTTGAAGAACTCAATGAAATGTCAAAGAAATCTTGAGTGAACAAGATTATGAACAGTGAAAAAATTAAAACAGAAATCAATCAGATTTTTAAGTATATCAATGAAGAAACAAAGAATTTTCAGGTATGACTATATATATATAATGATGTTGTTAAAGTTTTTAAATGCTGTTTAGTTAATATTTATGTTGAAGATTGATCAAAATATCATTGAATTGCAAAAATTACTTGAGGTAAGTTATTAAAGAGTATCTTGATGTATTGTAAATTCATTTGAGCTTTAGCAATTGAAATTGGATAGCTGGCTTCATTCTATCAATGCAATGTATGATGTCAATCTTCCTGATGTGCAAACATTGTCTTGTCAATCTTGTACACCAGGAACATGTGTTGCCATTCTTCAAAAGATTTGTGATTGGGCTCAAAATGCATCATATGATAGTCCTCAGATTTTCTGACTAAGTGGTCATGCAGGATCAGGAAAGTCTACAATTGCTTATACTATAGCTTAAAATTTTGAAGAAGGCAATAATGTTTTTCAAATTTTGTATGCCAGTTTTTTTGCTCTTGGCAATTTGAAGATACAAGACAACAGAAATATATTATTCCCACTCTTATTTATCAGCTTGCTCAACATTTATAGCTTTTTGTTAAATCTTTGCAAAAGGTTAATAAAGACTCAATTCATAAAAACTTGAAAAAACAAATGCAAAATCTTTTGATAGCTCCTTGGAAAGAGGTTATGACTAGTTATTTTACTAGTCTTCCATCATAACTTATTGTAATTGATGCTTTGGATGAAATTGAGAACAAAGGAGGATTAGAATTCCCTAAAGAATTACTTGATACTTTGAAAAAAGAGCATTTGCATGGTTTCAAGTTTCTTGTTACAAGTTGGCCAGATCCTCAGCTTGCAACACTGTGCAAGTCATTTCCATCTGACTCAGTTTGCTATCTTTAAGATGTTTTTCATAAATAGGCTGATACAGACATTATGACATATTTAAATAATGAATTTACAGAATTTCAAAATAAGCCAGAACTTAGAGAGCTTGGAAATAAAGCAAATGGTTTATTCATCTATGCTTCAACAGCTGTAAAGTTTATATCATCAGGTACTCCAGAAGAACAGCTTATTCTAATGAGAAAGCTACTTGATTTTACAATTAAAACAAGGTCTTCATATCTTCCTAGTGCAACAGTATTGATTAACAATTTATATTGTCAAATATTGTCTGAAGCATTCAGTAAAAGTGAAAGCATTTTTATTGATAATTGCTTGAGAATTCTGCATACTATTCTTTGTGCAGAAAAGCCAATATCTACTGCTATTGCTGCAGAACTTTCTTTAAACTCTGAGAGTCAAAATATAAAAGTTCTTGAAGAGCAAGCTAATGACATTGTTCAAAAGCTTCATGCTATTATCTATATCAAAGAAGGCTGTATTTTCTGGTACCATGCTTCATTTCCAGACTTTATGTTAGATAAAATACAATCATCTGAGATACTTTTAACATCTTTATATAAATCTTCAAATTATATAAAGAATATGTCTTGTAATGCAGCATTTCATCATGCACTTCTTGCCTCTCAATGTTTGAAAATAATGATAAAATATCTTCACTTTAATATGTGCAACTTGCCTTCATCATTTCTTTTTGATTATAAAGCAGATAACTTTTGGACTTGTGTACAAGAAAAAATTTCACAAGTCCTTTAGTATGCTTGCCAGCACTGGGCTAGTTATATGAGTAAAGGTACAATTGATCAGCAACAAGATCTTCAGTTACAAATATAAAAGTTTCTTAATGTTCAAGTACTTTTTTGAATAGAAACAATGAATCTTCTCAGATTATCAAAAAAATGTCACTCAATGTTGTGGCAAGTTTGTAACATTATAAAGAAGGTGAATACTTTTGAATATAGGCTGCTCATGCCATATTATTGGAGTCTTAGTTGAATGGAATCAGGCCCACTATACCATTGCACTATTTCAGACTACATTCATTAACCAGAGTCATTTAACAGTTTGGCCATAAAAAAGCCCACTCTCTATCTCTGCCAATGGATCCAGGTCTAAACTCCAATGACTAAATCATGATGCTCAAATACAGGAGGAGAAACACAACATCATAATGCTACTCTATAGATTACTTGTTAGCTGCCTTCTTTACATAGTAATTGCAACTTGACTAGATATTGCATACACAGTACAACAATTATCACAGTTCCTTGACAACTTTGATAAAATGCACTAGAATGCCACTATTCAACTTTTCCAATATCTAAAGAGCATGAGCAACTTGAAGTTATACTTGGGTGGCAACTCAATCATTCTTCTAGGCTTCACAGACACAGAGTGGGCAACTTGCCTGGATATAAGGTGCAGCATAGGCAGTTATATGTGATCACTCAGAACTGGGGCTGTATCATGGTCAGTATAAAAATAGAAGACTATAGCAATTTCATCATGTGAAGCAAAATACATGGCAGCTTACAAATTAGCACAGGAATGTATTTAGCTCAGAACTCTACTAAAGGCTATAGGCTGGAATCTAATGATAAAGACAATTACATTATTCTATGTAACAAGGTGGCAATCAACCTATCGAAAGATTTAACAGCATATGTCTGAGTAAAACATTTCAATATTAAATATAATTTTCTCTGAGATGATGCAGCATATTGCATAACAAGATGTATTTATATTTGAGTATATAGTACAATATATTGTAACCATTACCTGGAGTCAAAAAACAAAGATTGGTTTTTGATATTAGTATAAGTAATGATAAGTAAATAATATAAAGAAAATTTAAAAATACAGATAAGAGTAAAATATATAATAAGGTGCCTAACTATTAGTCATTTTCCTCATCACTCCCACTTAATAGCAGCATAGGCAGCACTCCACTGAGTCTAGCACAATGTTTTTTGAATGTTTCTTCTAGTAGAGCCTTTATAAGCATATTTACTATTATATCTACAGTTAAGATATATTAAAGCTTTATATTTTTATGAGTAATATGTTTGTAAATGAAATGAAATCAAATGTTGATGTATTTAGCTCACAAATGTCCAATGAGATTTTTAAATAAAGCAATGCTTCCAGTGTTGTTGATTCAAATGATGGTAGCTTTGATTTGCTCAAAATTCAAATCTTGTAGTAAGTTATGCAGCTAGATGGCTTCTTAAGTGGCATTAGCTGAGGCAATATACTCAGCTTTGACTGTAGAAGTAGTAGTAACTAACTGCTTTTTAGATGACTACAAGACAAGACTTTCATTGATGTTATAGCACCAACTGCTGATGAACCTTCTATCATATTGGTTTTAAGCTCACTTAACATTGCTCTATCTCATGAAAGTAACTTTATTAGTTTCAAAACCTCTCAACTTTAAACAATAGTCTTTAATGCCCTTCAAATAACATAATACTCATTTATAGCTATCAAGAAACCACCCATTTGGAGGTTCCTTAGCCCATGTTTCCTTCTAATTTTCAAGCCTTTTTACTCTAATTTACCTGCTATTGAGTGCCTTCATCAAACTTTTCACTAGCTAAATTATGGGAACAAACTTTCTCATTGGTTGGGAGCCAATGCCAGACTATGAAAAATGGATCATTAATTCAAAACTGTCAAGTGTAAGTGAGTGGGTGAAAGAGAATTTTAAGAAAGAGAAATGAGTTTGAAGATTTTGAGGTGCTTAGTCACACAACCATGCTTTGTAGGAAAAAAATATGATTTCTTGGGTCCTTGAGAGTTCTTAAGCACTGGAATCCCCTCCTAAGAGACAGGGGGCCAGAAGTTTAAGCTAATATGAGGGACTACATATTTGCAAGTATGATAGTAAGTAAAGTAAGATATTATAAATATAGAGTAAAGATGGTGGGAGGAAATTTAAAATGATGTGTGACATATTTGTGGGTGTCTAATCTATTGATGCTGCAAGTGCAGTGTGAGACAATGACTGAGTGAATAAATAGAAACTTACTTGTGAATGCAGTGTGAGACAATGAGGATTATTTATGCTGTGCTCATATGAGATATATAACAGTTTAATTAGACAAAGAGAAAGAAAACAATGGGTGTGGCTAGTATGATGGGTTGCAAGGGTGGCAGTAATCAAATCTTTGCCTCAATTAACCCCAGGCAATCCTCCATCACATTGCCTGAATCACTTTTGACAAGGACTTTGATGGAGTCTTTGTCAAAAATAATCCAATTCACATAGCCCTCATAACCTAGTAGCCATATAATTCATGACTGTGACTATAACATTAGTTACATCAGTTACACAGTGTGACATCAGCATGACAATGTCACACCATGATGTCACTGTGTGATGTCACATGTGATAGTCACATGACTCAACCTTGGAATATTTTCTATCAACAGGCAGAGTGAATCCTTAGATTTATTCTCTTTAGATTTCCCTCTACTAGGTTAGCACCTCATCATTTGTATTTATTTTACCTTTATTAATACATCTTTGGATTTTCCTCTGCTAGCTGTGTGACTGAGCCACAGCCTCCAGAAGTCACTTTTACAATAGCTTACAAGATGAAAAACACTTGAATTATTTGAAAACTAAGCTAAAAGGCTCATAAAAAATTGAATATTAAGGTGAATCTAGGGTCTATGTGTTGCATATAATAATGAGCCAACTAGAGAAAGATAATTTAATTCATTGAAATAAATCTTATAACCTTCTTGATCTTTTTTTGGAATGAGGGCATTGTAATTGAGAGAGGTTGTGATTTATAGGAAGAGGAGTTATAACAAGATGGTATGAGCTCATGCTAAATTGTTTGAGGATTGAATTGATATAAATTAATTAATTGAGGTATATAGTCCTGTTTAGTTAATCCCTCTTGATCTGGAAATTTAGAAAATAATATATCTCTCCTAGATCAGTGATATTGAAGTTTTTATCCAGATCTTGCTTAAATGAAATGATTTTGCAAAGATCTCAACTTGCAATGGCCATGTTGTCAATATAAATCAGGACTATAAGAATAACTTTTTTGTTTAATTAAAGAACATAAAGACAATTGTTGGCATATAAGAGTTTAAAACCCAGATACATGAGTATATTGTGAAGCTTCTCCTTCCACTTGTGCCCAGCTTGTTTAAGCCCATAGATGGCTTTAAGTAGTTTTCAGTATTTAGCCTTTCCAATCCTATTTAGTGCCTTTATATAAATTTCTTCATCAAAGAATCCTTTGAGGTATGCACCTCAAGATTAAGGGTTGCAGCTAAAGCCAAAAAAACTTGCAAAGTTGTAAACTTGGCAACTGAAGAAAAAGTATCATTATAATCAATACCAGGAATTTGGGAGAAACCTTGGACAATGATGCAAGCCTTGAACTTTATGTAATTGCCTTATTCATTGAATTTTTCTCTCAGAGCAATTTTACTTCCCATGGCCCTTTTGCCTAGAGGTAAATCATTTATTTCCTCAAATACCTTTTTATGCAACAATTGTTTATATTTGCTTTTAATAGCACCTTGCCATTGTTGAGCCTGAGGGGAGTTCAAGGCTACTTTGATGCAAGAGCCAGAGATGGCAATAAAGGCCATGTGACTGGTAGATTCATCATCAACTTGGTCTTGTTGATACCAAATTAGTAAATATTTTATGCAATTTTACAGTTTATATCTTGGCAAATTTGACCATTTTGAAGTTTTTTAAGGCACAGAAGGTATGACCATGGTATTTTTGGGAGGTGGAGTAAAGGGAATAGGCAAGATAAATGGATATTGTAAGTTTCCTATATTGTTTTCAGGGTTATTATCTGTGACATTTTTATTAATCAGTTGCATTTCAACTTTTGACTCTGAATACAGTCCTGAAATCAAAATTTTGTGAGGTTTGTTGGAGTTGGGGTAAACAGCTGTATTAATAAAATGGTTTATTTTGTCTGAGGTCAAACTAGTGAATTCAGAATCCAAATGAGCCAACTCACTTGAGGTGTCATCCTTATAGAATTTAATGTCTCTAAAAGTTATGATCTTGCTGTTTTCAAGATCTTCAAGCCAAAAATACCCTTTGATTTCATTTATATACCATCTTAGCATCCTTATACAGACTGTCCAAGATTCCAGTTTACCTTATCATACTTCTTTAAGTATGTGAGCCCACCCCAAAGAGTCAAAAATTCTGATGTGCAACAGATCTGGCTTATAACCATACCATTCTGTGTAAGGGATCTTTTTTCCAAGCACAGAGGTGAGTGTGATAGAATGTAAGTATACAGCATACAAAAATGCCTCACTCCAATAATGTATATCCATTTTGGCAGCATGAAGCATGCTCTGTACTATTTTCATAAGAATGGCAATTATGCACTCAACAATGCCATTTTGAGGTTGGTAAGGATTTATTGTTTGGTGTATAATGCCATTCTTACTGCAAAACTTTTGCATCAGTTTGTTAACAAACTCACTACTGTTGTTTGTTCTAATAATTTTAACAAGTTTTCCTCCTTCTTGTTCAAATTGTGCAACATTGTCATAGAGAGCCAAATAAGCCTCTTCTTTATTTTTAAGGAGTGAACTAGCAAGGTAACATCAACTAACTTTAACCACAGCTAGAGTGTAATGCTTGCCATCCCAAGTTGGTATACCTATGGGGCCTGTTAAATCAAAGATGAGTAGTTCATTTTTATTGTATTGAGTGTGACTTGCATCAGGAAGAGGAGGATGAGTTGATTTGCCTTCAGCACAATTGCTGCAAAAGCAATCAAGCTGACAAAGGAATATAATGTTAACTCCAGTAACAAGATCTTGATTGACCATATTTTTGATGGTGCAAGGGCTGATGTGCCTCAATTGATAGTGCCACAGGCATATGATTATAAATGTAAGCAATTTTGTTTTTGTTAATCCTAATGGTCATAGTAACAATTCAGTAAAGAGTGCTATGCTATGTGTTTAATCAGGTTTGCATCAAGCTTATACTACATCTAATTTAGATTTAGCAAAACAGTGATGATTCTCTTATACAGGATATAAATGAGACAGCTAACTTTTGTTTAAATTTTGCTGCTAGTCCAGTAGCTAGTTTAACACCACATTTATATATCTCAGCATTGGCAACATGGCAAGACAACACCAAATTGTTACAAGAGTGGAAGAAGAAGTTTGGCAGAATTCCAATTATTTTAGGTAACAAAAGAAATAACTGTTACAAATCAATATATTGGAGGAAAATCCAGTGTGTTCAATAGCATTTTCATCTGATGGAAAAAGCATTGCTTCTGCCTCAAAGGACCAGTTTGTAAGAGTGTGGGATGCTTTTAGTGGTGTACAGCTGCATAAGTTGAATGGTCACACTGATAAGGTTTTATCAGTTGCATTTTCCCCTGATGGAAAAAGCATTGCTTCTGGCTCATATGACAAATCTGTAAGGGTGTGGGATGCTTTTAGTGGTACACAGCTGCAGGAGTTGAATGGTCATACTAATATAGTTATATCTGTTGCATTTCCACCTGATGGCAAAAGCATTGTTTCTGGCTCATATGATGAGTCTATAAGAGTGTGGGATTTTTCCAGTGGTGCACAGCTGCAGGAGTTGAATGGTCATACTGGTTTAATTTCATCTGTTGCATTTTCATCTGATGGAAAAAGCATTGCTTGGAAACCATCTGCACTCCCGCATACTTGTAACAGAAGAATGTCCCTTTTACGTTGACGGCAAGCAGTTTGTCCCAATCGTCTTCCGTGGCTGAAAAGCTACTTTGAATGGGCGACGTGCAACATGAGCAATTCACTCACTTTCCAAGAATGGTTTCCACACAGCAATCCCAGCATTTGCGATCATCTGTCAAGGGGCTGATTTGAGTCTGGGCATCCTTAGGAACTTACCACGTCAAGGCTCCCATGAAAATCCACGACGTTCTTTATTAACCCTTTCACTTCTTCCTCTACAAATATGTCTGCCACATAGAACGAGCCTTTTCTTTGCTTAGACCTGATTTCTTCAATAAGCTCTTCGAGGGCTGTGGGCGATAAATCGTTTACAGCCACATCGAATCCGTCATCAGCCAATCGTAGCGCAATTGCACGTCCAATTCCTTGACCTTAAATCCGTGTTAGTTCATCTTCTTAAGTTCGTGCATTGCAGAATATATGAACCGGCTCCGGTAACTAGTGCGACACCTTTATTCGACATGGATGTGGATCTAGAGGAGAAAGGGAGATGAGTGTGTGACTCGCATGCGTCTTCTTTGGAGCGAACACGCAAGTCCGCCTGTCCCTTTTTGTGACTGATCAGAAGACGCCTCAATGACACATGTGTATCAGTGGGTTCCTTCTACCCAAACGCGGAGCCTAAGCGCAGACCGGATAATCAAGGAAAATCAGAAGCTTTAAATTATGATTAACATCACATGGGCGAGGTCTTCGGTGCCAATTCCTTACGGCTATGCGCCTTCTCAGAGAGTTTCTGCGTGCGAGAGGCCGACCCCGCGTTTTCACACCATCATAAATAGTATAATAAGTTGATACACGCGGGAAATAAAGAAATTCAAGTGAATTATATCCAGAATTTTTGTTAGAGGTCAACAATGTCTCTCGGATGTCAGCTAATCGTTGAAAACAAAAAAAAAAACTATCTTGAAACCCGGCCATTATCCTTGAAACTTCTGCTCAAAAGTATTCTTCGTTGATTGTTCCCTTGATTAAAGCTTCTGCTTGTTTTGATCGTGGTGTGATAGAACACTTGAAAGGCAGCGGTGAACTTAGAAAAAGGTGAGAATCTACCATTACACCCGGATAGAAACAAAACTGACCAAACTAAGGATGAAACATATTTATGGGAAGGTTCTATGATATTTCCATCTTTATCCCTAGCTTTTGTGATGTCGAAAACAGCAAGGATCGACGCAAGAGCAATCCAAATAGCAGAATATGCCATGTGACGTCCAGGACATACCCTAGAGATGTCTACAATCGGGAACTACACAAGTAGAACACTTGGACCTACCGTCGGCCGAATCCAAATACCGCATGCACTGGGTCTTTTACATCAGGATTTAGCTTTCCGTCTTTGATAAAGCGGTCCGGCTTGAAAGTAAATGGGTTAGGATAAACCTTCTCGTTGTGCAGCATGGACCTGTTTAAAGACACAGTTATCAACTGACATTTAGCAACTTACAATAAGAGTTTACCATGCATTAGCTATGATAATAGAGCCCTTTGGAAGTCTATATCCCATGTATTCGTCATCAACGTCAAGAAGATGTGGCACAGCTATTGGATCACTGATGAACAGAAGGAATGCAAGTCAGCAACATATCTCTATCCATACCAATCGGGGCGACGTCTCTCCATCTGAGAGTCTCTTTCGTGATCGCAGTGATATATGGCAAGGAGTCTTCGTCGTCAAAGGTCGGCAGGTGATTAGGACCAACGACTCGGTCAAGCTCCTCCTGTGCTCTCTTTACTACCATGGGGTTCTCGAGCAAGCCGAGTATGCAAGATTCAATAGCCGATACCGTCTGTTTGGATGCAATCAATGAGACTCACACGAACTTCGTAAGTGCGGACTTACAGTATCCGAACCAGCTGTATTTCGATGGCAACAAGCAAGGAGTTACGCTGTTAATTCTACACCAGTTTAAAAGCTCACCTGTGTACATTGCTCCAGCTGTTGATTTGATAATATATTCCTGAAGTTTGACATCATGTGATTCATCCATATTTTGAAGGCTCCTCAGCACGAAAGACGGGGTGGTATCCCCATTTTCCTATGGTCAGTTAAATAAGCCATTCGTTCTTTGTGAGTGACAATACAAGTTCACGATATTATGCTGGACTGCAACGTAGGGCATATTGATCATAGCTGACGAGAGCTTGCGCCACTGTTTTGCTTTGCGTTTGAAGTCTGCAAAAGGCATCCAATCGGGTACATGTTTGAGGATGGGGACTAAATTAACAAGGAAGGCTCCTGGAAGAACGGCAGTGAAGAGGGTATGGGTGGCCTTTGCTGCTGTCTGAATGTAAGGATCATCTTTAGGTTTAATTTCTATTCCATATATCCCTCTTAGTATGGTTTCACCCGCCATCCTAAAATTAATATAAGACAGACTTCATAGAGGTAGATCGTTCACCGACTGTCGAAGATTTCCATCTAAGTCATCTGGTGATAATAACATGGCACGGAGGAATCCGTGAGTAGCCTTCAATTCGTGGGGACGGAAGCGCATGGCAGCCGCGGCGTGAAACTCTTGATGCAACAGTC
>QLON01001721.1:0-11347 GCA_003313675.1 Termitomyces heimii | reverse complement strand
ATTAGATTATTTTTACTCTGTTTTTACATTGTTTTGCAAAAGAGCATTCTTCCCTGCACCCAGTGTATGTTGCAATCCGGAGCTTTGGACACCGTAAGCGTGACGACCCTCTTTGACCCCTTTCACCATTTCACACATATCACACCACATCTTTGTTACCGCTGGACAAAGGAATGCATAGATATATATACCTTACAGTACAACGACACCCTCAGTCATTTACGCTACAGACTGAGGGTGAGTCAGCTCCACCACATATAATGACATGAACAAATACTTACTGTACCTATAGATCAGACTCTAACATAGTCTGTATATTACAGGTACAGAATATAGTCATTTACGCTACAGACTGAGGATCAGACTCTAACGTAGTCCGTATATTACAGGTGCTGGTAGCTCGGATTCTAATAGGTTATGGGACCTTGTTGCTTTGCGCTTTAGAATACGATACTGGAATCTGACGGACCTCACCTTGTCTATTGTTCTTTAATGGGTTGATCACCCGATTTTCACGCATCTAATCTGCGCGCGGCTTGTGTGGACAATTATTTTTCTGCCCTCTGCACTACCACACATAGACACGCAAAATGACCACCTCGGATAGTGACATTAAACCTACTACTCCTTCCTCTGCGCCAGTGGAAGCGATCCTCAGCCCCGACATCATCTCCGAAATGCACAGAGTTGACATCTCTGCAAATCCTACCATATTACCTGTCGGGAAGGTGACTGCCATCTGGAATGGCCCCATTCTGGAAAAGGATGACGGTAAATGGGGTGAGTGGTCTTATAACATGGAACTGGAGTTGTCGATGGCACAGTTATGAGACTGTGTCTTCAACCAACCCACCCCGCCACATCCAACCTATGAACCTTGTGCGCATCGAGCTTGGTTAAGCAATAATTGCCTCACTTGCTCTTTCTTGAAGAGGGCACTGTCCTCCTCGGAACAGAAACTGTGTGCAGGCAAATGGGACCATGTCAAGTTATGGCAATACCTTAAAGATTGACATGGTGGTGCGGTGCCAGTACAGCAGGTTTGCCTGCTCCAGGAAGCCTTGACAATGAAGTGTTCCCCATCTGAGTCCCTCACAAGGACAGTGAATGCCATCCTTGATAAGATAAATCGTGCCTTTGAGGCTGGTGATGTTACAAAGGAACTACTGCAATCAATTGTGATCCTATCTTCCCTCTCTGATAAGTTGTATGCCCACGTCAGATCCATTATATCATGCAATTTGACTGCCATGGCTGATGTGACAAAATATGGCCCTGGTCAGATACAGCAATTCCTGGAAGGGGAGCAGACTCTGATCGATGCAGACAAATCTACAGGTACCCTGAGTAGTATGGCAACAGCTTTGGTGATGAAGGCCTCCAAGTTTGACAGGCTGATTTGTAGTAGCTGTAAGACCTGCGGCCGTCTGACATTTACAGGGCACACCACGCCATGGTGCATTCTCGAGGGAGGGAGTATGGAAGGCAAGATGATTGAAGAGTCAAGGGCAGCATGGATCGCCAAGTTTGATGCACAGTGCAAGGTGAAAGATAAGGTGCCAATGACCTCAAAAATTATGATTATGCCATCAGGTGGTGCTGCCTTCACTATCGAAGGAAACTCTGACACCATTGCCACATATGTTGCCACATAGGGCACTACAGCCCCTGCTGCCACCAAGCCCGAGTTTGCTGGCCTAGCTACAGATAAGCTCCCAGGCCCTGTCTCTCTGGTGGAGATTGATGTAATGGAGTTTGATGCCTGGATTGCAGTTGAGAAGGAGCCCAGAGCTGGAGTCAATTGGTCCAACCTCATCCCTAAGGCTGATACTGCATTTGCAGCCACACTAACCGATGCCTCACCTTTCTACCTAGACTCTGGAGCCACAGTACATATATCACCTAATCCATCTGACTTTGTCACTCTGACACCGATCCCGGAACAACCAGTCCAAGGTGTTGGAGGATCAATCATCACTGCAAAAGCGGTGGGCAGCATCTGCTTATCAGTGAAAGGTGGTACTTGGATCAAACTCCAAAATGCATTATACATACCAAAGTCCACCATTCAACTTCTCTCCATCAGCAAGCTTGCCAAACAGAATGGGATATTTACAAGCCTCAGTGATAAGGGCACACTATTGACTAAACAATCCACAAAGACAGTTGTCGCAACTGGTACCCTGCTACCTCATAAAGACCTGTATGCCTTGGATCTTAACCTTGACTAAGCACTTGCAGTATACACACCTCCAAGCCTCAAAACTTGGCATCTTAGGTTGGGCCATGTGAACTATCAAGCCATTATGGAGATGGCTCATGCTAGCATGATCAAAGGTATGCCTAGGACCTTCCCCTCCAAACCTCCCAAATATAACCATTGTATTATCAGAAAACAGGCTTGAATGCCCGTACTAAAGGAGAGGGAGGAAGGAAAGGGGCACAGGGCTATGAGGAAGCTTGAGAAGATCTGGGTTGATCTAGCAGGCCAATCAGCAGTGACATCTCATACTGGAAGCAACTACATTATGAATATAGTGGACAACTTTACCAATAAACCATGGTCTATACCATTGAAGTCAAAAGATAAAGGTTTTGGTGAGCTCCGGGCATGGATCCTTGCTTGCAAAAATGAATCAGGTGAAAAAGTAAAGATTCTGCACACAGGGCATGATGGCAAGTTCAATGGGAGCAAACACAAGGCATGGTATCAATCTAAAGGCATCATCCTTGAGACTGGAGCCCCATACATGTCTGCCCATATCAGACGGGTGGAATGCATGCACCAAACCCTTATGGAGAAGGCCAGAACTATGTGTCTAGCAGCAGGGTGTCCTCTATTTTTGTGGGATGAGTTCTATCTCACTGCCACTCACCTCCATGGGAAAACTAAGACATCTGCCATGAATAGTGTAACTCCAGATGAGCTGTGGTATGGAACTAAGCCAGATTACTCCTATATTTGCAAAATTGGTTGCTGGGTATTCATCTTAATAATGGGACAACATAATCCAAAGGTGTACAAACAATCTATCAAATGTGTCTTAATTGGGTACAATCTCAATTCAAAGGCATACTGATGTTACGACAGATCAACAAAGAAAGTCTATAGCTCCTACCATGTATGGTTTATAGAGAGCCATGAAGACAACTTGCCCCCACTAGATGGCACCTTAGCACCATGTGTAGGATAAGGCATTGATGATACCACAATAACAAGCATCAATTATGACTTCCTGCTAAACCCTATTGTACCCCATGATGATGAAGGATGCACACGTATCTCTAGTTATGTTGAGAGCAAAAACAACGTCCAACCCACCACTGCAACTCCTGACTCACAACCTGCTGTCAATCCTCCCTTGGACATCAGTGAAGAAAACCAGACTGAACCAAATCTAGTCTCTATTCAATTTGATGAACTCATTCTACTCTGACAATCAGACAGGACTCGCATACCAACCCACAGATCATCACCTAATGCACAGATTGAGACATGGACCGAGAAAACCATAAGGGAGGCAAGGGAGTCTGCCAATAGGATTAGAGAGGCCTGAGTGGAGAGATGGAAAGCTATGGAGGAGCTTAAAAATAGCATACCTGAAGGTGAGAATGACACCGATGTGGGTGATAATCTCAATTGGATACTACAGGTGCTAAATGCAATTAGGGACCCACAAGCTGACATTGCCCCGAGCGCAGAGGCCCCAAAGACCCTGGAAGAGGCTAGACTGTCACCAGACTGGTTGAAGTGGAAGGCATCTTACCATGAGGAGCTTAGCTCACTTGAGGAGATGGGAGTATGGGAACTTGTACTATGTAAGAAGATTCCTGTGGGCCAGAAAATATTCAAAGGACAACTAGTTTTCACCATTAAATAAGATGAGCATGGCAATATCACTAGATTCAAAACTAGACATGTTTTACAGAGTTTTACCATGGTACAGGGTCAGGATTATGAGAAGACCACCTCATCAACAGCATGCATGGAATCCTGGCGAATCTTACTACATATGGTGGTGATACTTGGCTGGGATGCTACATAAGTCAACATTAAGACTGCATTCCTGAATGGAGTCCTACCTGAGGAAGAGCAGATATTAATGCAATAGCCGAGGGGCTTTGAGGTGAGCAGAAAGGAGGAATGAGTCTGTAAACTATTATGACCCCTATACGGCATGAAACAAGCCGGTCGAATATGGAACAAGACCCTGGACGACACAATGAAGCAATTAGAGTTTGACCAGCTCAGCTGTGAGGCCTGCTTGTACTTTCACAAGACAGATAAGGGAGTAGTAATTGCAGGCATCCATATTGATGACTTTCTTGCTATTGTGAGCATAAAGGCAGAAAATAATCAATTCAAGGACAAGTTATGTGACATATGAACAATATCTGACCTTGGAACCCTGCACCACATTGTTGGGATTGCAGTGAAATGGGATTGGCCCAACAAAAAGGTATTCCTGTCCCAAATCACCCTTATAGATCGAATAATTCTGCAGTATGGGCAGACTGATGCTTTTCCCCTGTCTGTACTGATGGAATCAGGCTTGAAGCTTTGCTGTGTTGATAGGTCAAAGTTGAGCCCTGATGAGCTTGAAAGAATAGTACAGATCTCCTAATACAGCCTAGTAGGCAGCCTGCTCTGGCTTGCTATCTCAACTCGGCTGGACATTCAATACGCGGTTTAACAACTCTCACAGTTTTTAGACTGCTTCATGCACACTCACTGGCATGCCACAGTACAAGTTCTTGGATACCTGAAAGGCACTTACACTCTGCAACTATGTCTTGGAGGGGCAGAACCTATCAATTTAATAGGCTTCACAGACTCTGACTGGGCTAACTGCCTGGATACACGGTGGAGTATGGGAGACTATGCTTGGTCATTAGGCACAGGACTAATCTCATGGGCTACACAGAAGCAGAAAACTGTTGCAGCATTGTCCTGTGAAGCAGAGTATATGGCAGCCTTTGAGGCAGCACAGGAAGGAATATGGTTACAGATGCTCATGGGCACACTGGGATATCCATCAGCCAGTGCCACTATGATCCTCTGCAACAACAACTCAGCAATCAACCTATCAGAGGACCCCCTTCTCCATTCACACGTTAAATATGTTAATATTAAGTACCATTTCTTACAAGAACGCGTGATTTCCAGTGAACTGAATGTATGATATATATACACAAAGAACAATATCACCAACATATTTACCAAGGCACTCCTGGCACCACAGTTCACCAGACTCCATGGTCTCTTAGGCATTTTGTGAGGATTCCACGTGAGAAGAAGCATCATCACACTTTACAGTGAGGAGGAGTGTTGCGATTCAGAGCTTTGGACATCATAAGTGTGATGACCCTCTTTGACCCCTTTCACCATTTCACATATATCACACTACATCTTTGTTACCGCTGGACAAAGGAATGCATAGATATATATACCTTACAGTATGACAACACCCTCAGTCATTTACACTACAAACTGAGGGCGAGTCAGCTCCACCACATATAATGACATGAACAAATACTTACTGTACCTATAGATCAGACTCTAACATAGTCTGTATATTACAAGTATAGAATATAGTCATTTATGCTACAGACTGAGGATCAGACTCTAACATAGTTTGTATATTATAGGTGCTGGTAGCTCAGATTCTAATAGTCTACAGATAAGACTTTGATTGGGTCTAATTATCTTCTTTAACAGCATCTTACAGCATCACTTATCAGAATGCGCTGTTATGGCAAACTGTTGACCTGGCCTCCCAACATGTGTAAATAATATTTAGAATCTAGTCTAGGACCAAGAAAACACATACTCATTGGTGAATTGTCAACTGCGAGCAATGTCATTATTTTCTTCGTTATGTTGCTGCAAGTACAAGGATATGATTTAGGTCATGCTAATGGTTCTATGTAAAGTACCTAAGACTACCCAGTCGAATAGCATTCCATCACACGAGGATCAGAGTCTCACTATAGAACTATGTCAAGTCCTAGTATTTTGAAAGCTACCTAACATGTAACACAGTACACATATTTATCTATTTATCTATCATCTATAATATATGCAATGGTTCCTGGGAATTTGATGTGCTGACTAAAATTTGTCATCTCTGACTAAGGCTAACAAATAAGGTGGACTTTGAATTGTCCAGTATGTGATGGTGTGACAGTGCTGTGACAACGTGATGTGACGGAAAGCATGATGTGATGGTGACATGTTACAGAATGTGTGACATGTGACAGAATATGTGACATGTGGTGTACTGTGTGACATATGGTAGCTGAAAGTGTGATGTGTGACATATGACATGAATATGATATTTCTAATTCTATGATTATTAGGATGGCTGGCTTTGAATTTTGCTCTAGGTGTGACACAGCAGGTGACCACGTGACTTGATGGTAGTGTGTGACATGTGACTAACATGTGACATCTGTGACTTATGTGTGACATATTATGTGACGTGTGACGGAATGTGTGACATATCATGTGACATGCAACGTGACTGTGATGTGTGACAAACTGTGTGACACATGACATTAATATGATATTTGTGTGACATGTGATGAAATATGTGATATATCATATAATATGTGATGTACTGTATAACATACTATGTGATATATCCTGCAACAGTTACTTGATGTGACTGCCTAAGGCCTAAATCAAGTGAAGCAAGATTGAGGCTGGATTTAAGCATTGCATTTTGAAAAACAAGGCTTTAACTGAGCAAAGTAAGGTTGAGGCTAGATTTAAGCATTGAATATTGAAAAACAAGGCTTTAACTGAGCAAAGCAAGGTTGAGGCTGAATCTAAGCATTGAATAGTGAATACAAGGCTTTAACTGAGCAAAGTGAGGTTGAGCTGAATTTAAATAAAGCTATAGCCTGTGCTAAAGACATGAGTCATAGCTTGTCTATAATATATGCAATGACTCCTGGGAAAATTGGGCTGATGACATAATTTTGACTAAGGCTGACTAAGAAATTTCCTTTAAAGAAAAATAATTACTAAGTGCCTACTTTTTGTTTAAAAAGTCTGAATTACTCTATTTTTACTTATATAACAATAACAACTAAAAAAAATGTATAATTAACATTGTAAATACTTATACTATTGTTTGATAATGTGTGGCAGGTGTCTGAAGGTCTGCAGGTATTAGGAAGGCCAAATACAATTTAGTAGACACTGTTTTTCACACTTTAAGTGTTTTTTGATCAAATAGGACCTGTTAGGGGATGAGTCCCTAGACCATCCACTCTAGCCTTGCTTAGTCTGTGTTGACATTGGCACTCCTATCTAGCCACCATCCAGACCACTCTGGCCCTATCTGGCTCCCTTCCTGTCTTGGCATCATTATCTGACAGATCAGCTGGTCTTCAGACCCACTCCACTTGCCAGCAGGCCTTTATGCCATTGGCTGGCTTACTCATGCTGATTATTGCTTACTCAGTAGTGCTTAGTACATACCAGCCCTATTAGTCAATATATTGTAGTCATAGTGTGTCCGATGTAGTATATAAGTAGGACTAGGGGATGGAACATCCCCAGTCCTGGCAATAGCATTGCTTCTAGGTTTACACACTAGCATAACTGTGAGCTCCTCAGTGACAACCTTGCCCTCTGCCTCCACCCTCCTGCTCTATCCCTTGTTGGCAGCCTGTTCTCTTGCCCACTAGCTGCTAGTCACTGTGCTCACTTGACACTCACTCCCCTTGGTAGTGGGCTTGAGTGGTTGACATGTTGGCTTGGCTTTCCATGATGGAGTGTCCTCTTACAGGATCAAATATTGTGGGTTTTCAATCATGTGAAAAGAAACCACACAATAATGTATGTATTAGTCTATCTATTAGTTGATTAATGTTAACAAACATTGAATTCAGCATATTAGTGAAACTTTAACCACATTGGATTATTAATATACTGAATATTTCATTATATAAAGTGATTTTTACATGTTTTTTAAGCATTAAATTGCTTAAAAGTTAATATTTCAGGCAATCTTCAACTACTCCTTTTAACAGAAATCCACCCAGTACTTCTAAGAGTCAGAGACAACAAGCTAGACTTCAAAGCAGACTTTAACAGTTGCAAATAATTGATTCTAATGATTATCATGCAAATAGAAGTAATAGATTTAATATAGTGATTGTCCCACCACTTAACTTTGAACTTGGGGATATGAGATTTGGAGATATAAAAACTGGGGTTATGAAATTTGGAAATAATAATCAAACTGCTTCTGGCTCTTCAGAAAGGCCTATTAGACAATTTGCTATTGTTGATGACTCATTTTCTATGGCTATACCTAAAACTAATTTATTTAAAGGATGAGATGCTCCTTTATAGAATCCTATACCTAGAATGGTGCCACCTTTACCTCTTCCTATGCATAAAAGAGATAATATGCTACTTCTAGCTCTGTGACATTTGCCGTCATATCATCAATTAATTTGAACTCGAACCATTCCAGCTCGTATGTACTGGTTTAAGAGAACGAAATTCACCCATCGAATCATAAATCCTTCCTTTCATTCCGCAATGTCTTCTTCGATCATGAGACAACCTCGCCAAATTTTCTCTGGGCCTCGTCCTCCACCCCCCGTCTGGTCACACCACACTGAACTTTTGCCACAAGCGGCATCTGTTTCTCTCTTATCTTCCTTAGAATGGACTGCCTTACAACGTGATCGTGACTTTTACCTTCGTAAACTTCAGCGGGGTCTTCGTTCCGTCCAGAAACGAAAGGTTTTTTGGTCGATGAAGGAATCTGTTAATTTGAAGTACGTGTATATCTATTAACTCCAACCTTTGAAATGACTTGTTTTCTTTTCTCCTCCTTCTCCTCTAGTCCTCTACCGAGCGAATACCTAGACCTTCTTCTCGAACCATTAGCATATCTTTTCAATCAGTTACGTTATTGGAGCGTAAAACCCTTGAAATACAAAGCTTTCAAGCTGGACAAATGTGAGTACGTGTTCCGTCGGTATTCATCCATGACTAAACTTGCCTAGTCGTCTACGGAGCAGTCTTAGCATTGGTACCTGTGCACCTTTGAGCTTAGGAGACGATTACTAATGTCAAGCTTTATCAGCCTAATAACTTGTTTGAGACTGAAGGCAAGGTTTCGCCGTTGGTTACGTGTGTCCTCTCTCGAGCTCTGGAATATGATCAAATAGCTCCTTCCAGTATCACTGTCACAAATTTCAAGGATATTGCCGTATTCTTTCCTCCTTCACGTGCCGATCCTGGACCTTGTTTTCAAAGATTTTCATCAACGCAGTTCTCTCTGGCTCTACAAGTTATCACGGCAGCACATATACATGGCACACTTCCCGGGTCATATTGGATTGATAGTCCCGATTTCGATTATGAACCCAGTCTTCCAGAAGGGCCAGCACAAAATCCTAACGAGCCAATGTTGAGCGACGATGAGGTCCTTGCGACCCACCACTGCCATTCTGACTTTGATATCCCAACGTTGCTCAGAGATAAAGCAAGAGCGCTTCAATTCTTCCGTTGGCATGATCATATTCAGCGTAAATACTCGAAGCTTGTTGCTAAGCCTAATGACGTACTTAAAGTCGTTCCGAATGTGCTCGATTCTGCTCACACACTTCGCCCTCTTTATCAGTTTGACATGTCTGAACTCCCAACGGACACAATCAAGCATTTAATGGAGACACAACGTCCATCTCCTCTGCAAGCCATTGGAATTCTGGAACGCTTCGTGCGGAGTAAATCCTTCGTCGTTGAGATCCAAGACATCATCTCTAAGGGGTCCGAACGTGGTATATGCACTGTGTATCGCTGTAAAATCACCTCGATTGACAACTTGCCGGTGACTTTATCACCAAATATCTGCCTGAAGCTCTTTGACGACCGGCATCAAGTGTTTGAAGAGACCACGGAAGAGGAACTTAACAAGATCGATGAAAAACATATATCTTGCTGGTTCCAATATCTTATCATGACCGAAACTCTCATTACCAATGAGATTCTTGCATACGATAAACTTCGACCGGTCCAGGGATCGTTAGTTCCTTGGTTCTATGGTGCCCATAAGGTATTTCGTTTTCTGCCACGTATCAACCTTTTACTTATCCTTGTTTATGTCCTATAGTTTACGTCACCCGATGGAACAGTTCTATACGGGCTTCTCATGGAGTACATAGAAGGGCAGGACATGAAAACAAACATCGAACCGGCATTGAGTCATGAGAGACAGATCAAAATGGTGTGCATGTTACCCCTCATCATGATCTTCGAACTGACTCGTCCAACTCTAGATCGAAAGTTGTCGTCATGCGGTGCGCATCCTCGATGTTGGCGACATCAGCCAGCGCGATTGGCATAGTGGACAAATACTTCTCTATACTAACCCCATGACTGGAGTTGATCACGCTGTCTTAGTAGATTTCGGTCTAACAACTCAGATATATCACGAACAGGACCTAAATTATATTGGTAACTATCGTGGCATGCTTGACGTCTTCCTCCGTGGAAATTCCACACTTGATATGGGTTTAGTCTGGAAACATTTTGGAGACCCTGATGACTGGGATCCTATCGACATCGAGAAGGGTGACAGAGTTATCAGAGCACGAGATATGTTTTCGTTCATTTCGATTAGCTGACGTTCGTGTAACGGTGGCTATAGCTGAAATAGTAGACGTACTCGTAACTATGATTGTCGTGGCCTTCGAATATATATATATACATATATACACTGTATTTTACCTTTGCTCCATATCAACGTCTTATGAGTCTCCGCGGTAGGTGATGTAGACTGGACTTCAAGAAACCCTGAAGATCAATTTCGAGCCTTTGTACTAGGACCACCATCATCTCTATGGCGATTCAGCCCCCTTCAACGTGGCCCAAGGACCAATATCCTTATAAGCAATAGACGTCCAAGCTTTTTGTGGGCTGGTTAAGTACCTCACAGCCAGTGTGTAGATGCTGCTGGCCTACGAGGCTGTCAATGCGGTTCAGACCCGACCTCTCAAAAAGCAAGCATGCTAAGAGGTGATCCAGAAGTTGATTAAACTGTTCATTACTACCAATGTGGACTAGTCACCCTGGAACAAGCCAAAAAAATGTTGAGTGAGGTCCTCTGAATGGCTGTAACAAGCACCCATGCACTATCACATGTTTTCTATCTATTCATTAATTATATTCTTATTATATTCTTGCTCACTTACTTGATGTATAGTGAACCTTGTGGTTACAACCAAGATTTATAGCACATTGCCTCAAATGAGTATATGAGAACTGATATATATTGGTCCTACATGTAGCACACAAGTAAGAATGACTAAGGAAAAT
>QLON01001716.1:0-29653 GCA_003313675.1 Termitomyces heimii | reverse complement strand
TCAGTGTGCAAAATTTTGTACAAAAATCCTGAGTATGCCAGCCATTCTTAAGAAAGTGCAGACCTTCAGGCATTCTGTGGTGAACTAATAGAGGGATCAGTGATTTAATGGAAAAAGCTAAATTTAGTTGTTGAAGAAAATTGAGCAGGCATTGGTAAAATGCTTATATCTCAGCAAGAAGACCACCAAACCCTATTGTGTCTGGTATTGTTGGAAAGGTCTAATTACTTTTTACCTGATAAAAAAGGTCTGGAGGCATTTGGAGAAGACCTGAGGGAGATAATGACAATTTACAGAACTGGAGCACCAAAAACCTTAGAGAATCCTCTCTTGGCCAGGAATGGTTGTGGCTGTGCAAGGCCATCAATTTAGCATTACCTCTTGACAATAAAATAGGCATATCTCAGTGAGACTACAGGTGAACCCCTATATATTGGGTATCATTTTGATTGCCTGATCAATTTGCACACAATAAAAGTTGTCCAAAGGCATTCTGTGGTGAACTAATAGAGGGATCAGTGATTTGATGGGAAAAGCTAAATTTAGTTGTTGAGGAAAATTGAGTAGGTGTCAGTAAAATGCTTATATCTTGATGAGAAGGCCACTGAACTCCTAGTATTGCCAGAAAGGTCTAATTAATCCACACCTGATGGAAAAGGTTTGGAGGCATTTGAAAAAGGATTAAAGGAGATATTAATGATTCATGGAATTGAAGCACTAAAAACATTGGAGGACTCTCTCTTAGCCAGGAAAATTTATACCAAGTTTCTTGGAACCAGAAAATGGAGGCCCAATAACTGGAAAATCATTCAGAATAACTAGAAAATGTCATGCATTACAAAGAGAGGAAATAACATAAATAGAAGGGTATTCTGTGACATTTAGCAGGTTGCTGATTGCCCATGCTCAGAATCCCCAGGAAGTGGATATCTTAGGTTCAAGGCAGTAGTATACTTCAAGTCAATAGTTTGTTATGCCTTTTGGATCTTCTTTAGTGTGACTAAGGTTGCATTGACTGAAAAATTAATAAACTCTATTACTCACCTATATATTTCATAAAAGTACTCTGTAAAGTGTAATTTAGCTCCAGAACTTAGTGAAAGCTGGTTCATTTGTAATTACATCTATTCAGACTAATCCAAATAACTTAATTTCACATCAATAGAAGGATATAAAAACCCAGGAAATTCAAAGCAAATGATTGCTTTGAATTATGAAAGTTTATGCTTGCAATTGTACAATTATATGTGGAACCTACTTCTACTTTGCTGAACTTATAAAGAGGACCAATATAATTGTATATTGCTTGCTTTTGAGTAGTAGAGTCATAGTCTTGTTTTATAAGGTAGGGTGGCAATTGAAGCTCCTCTGCTTAAACTTGTTAAGCAGGAAGTATCTTGCTTGTTGTTGCCAGATATATGTGAACTCATTGTTAACTAGTTAATGGAGCTTTCAAAGCTCTAGAGGATTGTAGGAGAATTCTTAAGGCATCACCTTATATAGTTTGCTAGTAAAGGCACTGATAGTATTGCTTAGTTGTTTAGCTTTGTAAGCTTTACTAATCCCAGCTGCTGAGTTAGAGTGCTCAAGATAAAGTTGGTAAAGCCAATTGTTGCTATTATGCAAAAATCCATTTTTGCTTAAGCAAGTATAGAGTGAGCCTTGTAATACTTTAGATTTTATTAAAAATTTTTATTTTAATCTAAATAAGCCTCAGATTAGCAACAACTAATGAGAAATTTCAGAGTTTTTTATAACTAAAATAATAAATTGATATTATTTCATCTACTTGCTATAGCTCTAAAGTGTGGGGCAGTATATAATGATTGGCTAGTTATTCTTAAATATTAGTATAAAGAAAATCTTTATAGTCTAAATTTTTGATTTATTAAGTACAATTATAGATTATGCAGCTAAAATCTTTATAAGTAATAAATAAGAAGAAAATAAATGCTTTAATTGTAGCTTAATATAGCAAGCAAGGATAGTTTTTCTTCCTATTAGGCTTTTTTATTATTTATATAGTTAATCACTGAAAATTTACT
Source organism: Termitomyces heimii (assembly GCA_003313675.1). Lineage (NCBI taxonomy): Eukaryota > Fungi > Basidiomycota > Agaricomycetes > Agaricales > Lyophyllaceae > Termitomyces > Termitomyces heimii. The sequence goes on along the minus strand of QLON01001716.1, from coordinate 27,608 downwards.
TTATTTTAAAAAAATTAAAGATTATGTGAAAGTAGCTATTTCAAGCTGACAGAGAAATTTTCCACCAAGTTAATCTCTAATGCATTTAAATAGAGGCTAGAAAAATTGAAATTCTTAATCTAGAGTTATAATATCCATGTTTTATTGCTTAATTTTCATAGAATTTCAAAAAATGCATTTGCCTTAGAGCTAAAGTGGCTTAAAACTTTGACTGCAACTTACTTAGTGTTAAAATAATAATTATAAAGAATAAATGTGTGAAATAAGCTGTAAATTCCATGCCACATCATTGTAAAAAGAAATTTTATATAAAATAAGTAATTACCAAAGTTTTTTAGTATTGAATAAAGTTTCACATATTTTAATATTAGCTTGTATACTAATTTTTTTGAATAGTTCAGATTTTTAGTTGTATATATATTAAGTTACTTTTTACAAAAAAGTCTTGTTTTTTATTATTAATTAATTAGCTGTATCTACTTAATATAAGCTACCAATATGCAATTATAAGCTGCAATAATAGCTAATTTCAGTCTTTGTGCATATATGCACACTTTGATATATTTAATTTTAATAGCTAAATCTCACACTATAAATTAAAGTAAGCATTTGCTTATAGTTGTAAAAAAAAGTAAGTAAACTGCTCTTAGCAATTTATATTACTTGTATATTTCTGAAAATATTGAATCTGCTACTTTTTTGATTAAATACATAATTTTACTTGGAATTAAATGCACTATACTAGTAATATAATTAATAATAATAATTATTGAGTCAAATGTGGCATCTTAACTTTTTAATTTAAGCAGTAGTGCTATAAAGTCAATTTTAATTACCTTCCAAGGCTAGATTGGAATTGGTAATAATTAAAATAACTCATATAGTTTTTAATTTGAGGGTTCCATTTTATAGCAAGTTTTATATGTTTTATAGTATTTATAAATATTTTGATAAAATTTCTTCCATTACATATATTTATATAGATTAGCCAATGTTTTTTTTTGTTCTTAAATTATTATTTTGTTCTTGCAGATCTTTTAAATCTTTTAAAATAAAATTTTGGATAATATAAGTAGCAAATTCCCTGCTAATATCCAGTTTGCCTTTGCTTACCAGCTGAGGCTTGCCTGGGGCTTTTTTAAAGCTAATACTATATATACTAGTTTTACAGTCATTTTTTTATGTGCCAGCAACTTTAAAACCACTTTTTTTCTTAATTAGCATATGCATTAAAATATTGTAATTACTCAGTACTTTATTATTAATAATATTATGGTATATATACTTACTTTAGGCATATACTATTCCAGGCTCATCATAAGCATAGAGTCAGTATAATGCATTCAACAGAATCTTTTTAATAACTGGTAAATTTTTTTATTAGCATTTTTATTTTATAAATAGAATAATTTTGTTGCATGAAGTTTAATGTGGCTAAAAAAATACTACTATATTTGTCTGCCTCCAATCAGCATCTTGGCTTATTACTTCTATAATGCTAATTACACAACCATTAATTACTATATTCACAGGCTCAACTTTGAGACTATATATTAGTAAATAGCAATAATAATTTTTACAGTAAGTTGCCAGCCATTTAATGTTTTTAAAAGCTTGTTAATGAGTGTGGTTCCATAAAAAAGCAACTGTCTTTCTTATCTGCCTATATAGTACTCTCATTAAAATTTGCATATAATCAATATTATTTGCAAAGTCATATGCAGTGCTTAAAAAACTATAAAATAAATCTTAACTTACAAAAGTCTTCTATTTTACTAATGCATCTATCTTGTTCAGGTTTATTTAGATGCTATCACTATCTATTAGCCTTCTAAGAACTTTCATTTCTTAATACAGAGAATGTATTCTTTTTACCTAAGTAAAGTTTTTCTTACTTTAACATATCTAAAACTAGCCTTCATATATTTAATATGATTTTTTAGAGTATTAAAATAAACTATTATATTATTAAAATAAACATCTAGAATTCAATGAATATAAGGGGAAAATATGTAATTTATAAAGGCCTAATAATAGCTGGGGTGTTGCAAGTGCCCTATTATTCTATATTACTAACTATGTTTTTATCTAGTATTGCTACAGCCAAGTTATGCATATATTATAAGATTACAATAATTTGCTTAGAAGTATTAAGTCCTGCTGACTTCAGAGCTCACTTTATTGAGTAGAAACTTATTAATTATTAGAAAACCACCTTTTTAAATGTTTTTTATTTTATGTTTTCTTCTAACTTCCATGCCTTTTCACTTCAATTTATCTGTTTCTGCTGCCTTTATCAAACTTCTATATTGAGTTTAGCCAATAGTGTGCAAATCACTTTTGACAAGAGCTCTATTAAAGCCCTCATTAAAAGTAATTCAATTTATGTAGCCTGTGATATAAATATAACTGTGATAGTGACATTAGTTATATCAGTTACACTGCATAATATTTGTGTAATGTTAAACACATTAATCACACTGCATAATATTAATGTGATAATAATATATCATAATGTCATATATATATAATAGTTATGTGACTTAACCACAGAATATTTTTTACTGACTGTCAGAGTGGCTCTTTAGACTTGTTCTTTTTAAATTTCTCTTTGTTAAATTAGCACCTTATTATTTATATTTATTTGTCAGGTTCTGCTAATCCAGGAGCTCACTCTATTGAGCAGAAACCTATTAGTTAGATCTTACCAAAAAGGAAGACTTATATAGAGATAAAAAGTTAGTGCTAGAGATTAACACTAGGAGGCTTGTAAGGAAAAGAAAGGAAAGAATGGATTATGAAAAGAAAACAGAGAAGTGGAGAATCAAAATGGAGATAAGAAGTTTAAAGAGAGAGAAGAGTAGTATAAGTGGAATGGAAAATAAATAGGTAAGGAAATGGAGTTGAGATGGAGAGTAAATAAAAAGTGGGACAGGGATAGAACTAAATCAGAAAAGGAAAAGGAGGAAGAAAATGGAGAAAACTAGACAGAGAGTAAAGTAGAAAGACTAGAAAGAAGTAAAAAGATGATAAAAAAAAGAGAAAAGAAAGAAACTAAGAAAGATTTGGTGATTGGAGCTAAGTTGAAGTAAGAGGAAAGAAATGGAGTTAAAGAGAAACTTGAGGAGCTGAAAACTAAAATCAATAGCCAAAACAAGATGAAGCAGAGATTAAAAAAGAGTTGAGAGTGGAGAAATGAGATTTGATTCAGAAACAGAAATATAAAGAGAGTTGAAAAAGAGAGAGAAAGAAAGAGATAGAAAAAACTAAGAGAGACTGAAAAGACTGGCAAACTATGGATAATATCAAGACTAGCATATTGACTACTGAAATCCTCCCTAAGTATCTACAGGATGACTTGAGGCTTGAGAGTAATTGTGCACTGGAGGAAATTGAGCATTGGCAAGATTTAGTGGCAGGATAATTATACAAAAGTTGAGATCTACAAGGCAATCATGCAGAGTGGCACTTGCAAGGTGTTAGAAGTGATCTGACTCTATTGCAGAGAGTAGTTGGTTGTCTGATTGTGCAAGAAGTAGTGGTTTATATAGGGAAGCTTAGTAATTCTGGGGATTGAATCAGTGATGTTGGAAGTCAGAAAAGACCAAATGTAGATTATGTGTGCTCTTTAAGTATCAGACAACACATATTGCAGTATGCTAACAAACATATAAGTATGAGTTGTAAAATTGGGATAGTTGTTGTATGGCATACTGAATATCAGGATGTGTAGATACTGCAAGCCATTATAGGCCACCAATAAAATTTTAGTAAGGGATGGGTACTAATTTGTTGAGATCTTCCAGACCAAGATGCAATTTGTCTGACTTCTGTAGCTTTAAACCAGGCTTCATCAGTACTGCTAGTGGAGATGCATATACTGTGGAACAAGTTTGTTGATAATTACTGTCTGCAATAAGAAAACTTCTCTATTTGTAGAGTTCTAATCTATTGCAATGCCAACTATGTAGTGTGAGGTCAAATATCATCCAAGTGTCATGACTCCACCACACTCTTCTAGATATGACTACACCAACCCCCATCTCTCTACATCTCTAATACATGACTATTACTGATTCAATTACCAAGATCACCAAGTCCCCCTCAAATTACTGAGTTCTCCAAAACCACCACTCCTTGACAACCAGACTACACCCAACTCTCTCAATAGGGCCCAATCACTTTTAACACCACACAAATGCTGCTTCACATAATTGTCCTGTAAATCCTGACTCCCACATGATCATTCCACCACCAATCTCACTGATGCTTGATCTCTTCTAGTGCACAATCACTCCCAAAGGCCAAGATATGGTACTTAGAAAGAAGCCCAGTAGTCAGTATGCTAGTCTTGATATTACCATACTTCACCAGTCTCTCCCATCTCTCAGTTTTTCTCATCTCTACTTCTCTTTATCCACTCTATCTCTCCTAGACCTCTGTCTTCAAATCAATCTCTTTTCTCTTCCTCAGCTCTTTTTTGTCTCTGCCTTGTCTTGTCTATTTCTCTTCATCTCTGTCTCTAATTCCTCAAGTTCCCTTTCCACTCTGACTCTTCCTCTAGACTTGACTCAGCTCCAGTCTCCTGAATCTTTCCAGTTTTTTCTCTCAGCTCCATTTTATTGCTCTACTTTCTCCTCTTTTTTTCACTTTACTATCAGTCCATTCTACTTTGTTTTCCTCCATCTCTTTCTCCTCCAGTTCAGTCCTACTTCCATTGTATTTTACCTACTCACAACCTCCATTTCAACTTTGTATTTTCTGTCTTGACTCTGTATTCTCCATCTTGACTCTATTTCTCTACTATCTGTCTCCAATTTCCTTTACACTACTTTTCCCTTCAACTTCCTGACTCCATTCCCATTTTTCCATATTATCTGTTTCCTGTCTATAGTCTCTTGTACTTTGCGGCTACGAAGCTGAGTAACTGTGAGCTTTAACTCTGATTCCATGGGATTTAATTCAGATAAACGGAGACTCGAGGCGGAGCTTCAATTTACCATTTTCTGCCTCACCACGTAGCGCACTCCTCTCTCACTTAATCCCCCGGTCAATCTCTGTATGTAGCTCTTCGACTCATCTTCTCACATATTCATACATCTTATTGAATCATAGTGTCTAAAACAAGCCGCACGGATACCTTTGACAACTTCGGCGAACACTTGGTTCAAGTAAGCACCGTTGCTCACTTTTCACTCCTAGACCTTGCATTGATTGCATAAGCTTGCCTATTGACATCTATCGCCCTGGTCATCGCCTTTCGCTCTTGCTTTCAGACAGCAGATCAGCAGAAGTTAATATTGTCAAGGCGTTTACCCCATTCACCAGCTCTGTCGTCCTCCTGGTAGAAGCACAGCCTAATGGACGTAGTATGTGGCTTCCTGCCCGCTTCGTACTCAAACTGGCAGACCGTAGGATCTATTCTCGGTGGAATATCGAAAAGGAAAAGGACTATCAATTAAACATGAGTAACCATGGAGCGTCCTTTAAACTCAACGACATTGGCGATGACGAATTTGATTTATCATGGATTAAGCTATTTATCTCATGGGAAGGATACAATGGTTCATATATCAAAGAACGCGAAGCGTATGCTCGTTTAATGGAGGCCCAGGCGTCTGGGTTGATTCCTCGTTTTTTTGGTACTGCAAAAATCAACATGATGCCGACGGCTTCACATCCATCTTTAAGTCACATTGATGGCCTTCTACTAGAGTACATTCCTGGTCGTTCAATGGCAAAATTTAGGCCTGGCATCAATATTACGTTCGAGGAGGCTGAGATTATATCTCAGCGTGTGCTTGAGCTCGGGCGGCGGCTCCGCCGCTCTGGCGTTACCCACGGCGACGTCCATGTCGGCAATATCATCCTTCGAGAAGAGAATAACTTCCCAGTTTTGATCGATTGGGGTTGTGCTGTATTGAAAGCTGCCAATCTCCCTTTGCAGGACCGCTGGAATGATCTAAGTGTTTGGACGGATTTTCACCGAGACATACGCCATTTACTTCGAACTGGGGCTTACTATGAAGGACCAGACGACGATGCTGTACATCCCGTCATCACAGCGGGCGGTATATGGCATCGCTTCAGGACTCCACTGAGCGACAAGGAACAAGAACGACTGGGGCAAGAAATGTCTTATGAATATGTAAATTCGAACATCGCAAGTCTATCCGCTGAAGAAAAGGCTCTTTTTTATGATGAAGATATGAATGTAGATGTCCGTTATGGTTTGAGATTAAAGGTAAAGAAGGGCATCAAGACCAGAGAAGTGGACGATCCCTGTCCGGTGGAGTAAAGAAAATACTATTAATATTAGATATTGGACCTCTTTTTGAAAGCCTGTCGTTTGTTTTTGTCGGAAGATATGCCTTATTAGATTACGTGGAATGAGCTATGACCCTGGAATGAAAATTGAATTGAATGTCCAGCTATGATTCAACATGCCTGGCCAATCACCTAGGTAAGGTCCCCTAACCTGAAACCATGTATCTACCTGCCACTGCAAATATCAATGAATAGCAGACATGCTTGGCAAATAGATCAGACGCAGGTGCGCCTGACTTTTACTCTTATTCAAGTTTGTCTCACTAGTCTCCGTCCCATTTGTCTGGTGAACTTGTCATATCATTTGCCCCGTGAACTCGTGGACTTGTGATCTCTCTCGTCGTCTCTCTCGTCGTCTTGTCTGTCTCGTCGTCTCGTCGTCTCGTCATCTCGTGGTCTCGTCTGACTTGTCTCTCTTGTTGTCTGGTCGTCTCCTGTCTCGTTTGTCTCATCCTTCGACTGTCTAGACTGTCAAAGGGTGAATGCGACCACATATGAGTATGGATGAGTCGTCACGTGTTGGTGGCTGCGCCGCCTTTACATATATTTTCTTTTTTTGGAGCTGGTTATACCTCAGTTCCTTATCGCATTGGCACGCGTGAACTGAGGTATGCTTCAACATTAGTTTATCGAACAAATTACATGACAACTTACATTTATTATTTAGCATACTTTCATTCTATCTATCGTGTCAATCCTCAACGTCTCGTTATCTGGACGTCTCGGGTCTCGTCTCGTGCCTCGTCCGTCTAGTTTCTCTCGTTATCTGGTCATCTTGGGTCTCGACTTTGTGCTTTGTCTGTCTAGTCTGCCTCGTTGCCTGATCGTCTCGAATCTCGTTTGTCTGGTGCTTCGTCTATCTTCTCTGTCTCTCGTTCGTCTTGTACTTCGTCGAACTCGTCTGCATTGATATCTGGTCGTCTTGGGTGTCGCTTGTCTCATGTATCTCTCTTGGTCTTGATTGGTTGACTAGCTCGTCTCGTGAACTGATCGGTTCTTGTATTCTCTGGGTTCTTGCTCGACTCGTGTTCTTCAATCTGGTTGATTCGACGACCCACTTGTGCTCAAAGTCCCTTCGGTGTTATCGTAAATCCGCATCGACATTCATTTCCGACTTAATCTTGACCTGATACCCCTCGGCTGGCCTCTCAGCCTAGTTTTGAGATTGGCCTCTGGTTCGCACGTTTATGTGCTGAGAGAGCAGGAACCCAGTGTTTGCCTAAACCACAATTTGGCATCTTGTTTCATGGAGACATCTAGGCATGGAATGCTCGGTGAGTCCTAGAGAGCAACCAAGACAGTGCCACCAATGACGTGCCCTGTAGGCGCTCTGAGCAATGCATGGTTCTGGCAGCATCGTCAGACAGGGAATGGTATGTAATCCAGGGTGCACGAAAGGAATATCTGCTTAATGTCAGTGCTGCTCAGTTACAAAACCCTAAGTTTGACATACACAATTTTGTCACAAGAATAAAGATTCGCAATACAGGAATCAGGTCAATACTATGGGACTTGGACCCAGACCCAAACTCAGCCAACAGCAGCCTGGGTCATGCCAATCTGTTGCAGAGTGCCTGGTGGAAACTGAGAGTGGAAAATGCTATGGCCAGGATTGGATCAGGGCTGGCACTGACAGCTTTGAGGCATTAGAACTCAATGAACAGCAGGTTGAGGCTAGCACCTACTCCACAGTGCAGCAGAATTCAGCCTATGTAAGGGACATAACCAGGCAGGTACCTAAATCTTTTGTCATTATGGTGGAGATCAATGGCCAACTTGTTCATGCATTGGTGGATTCTGGCAGATTCAATATGAAATCCTTATTAGCATTGTAAAGTTGCTTTTTTGAGTAAAACATATTGACATTTTTAAGTGCTCTTCAGTATAGGAATCAAAGTCAATGAAGAAGAAATTTATTTGCAACTTTAAATAGTAGTAATAATGATTAAAAAAAATTTAAATGGAGTAGATGCACTATTAAGTTTACTATAGATTAAGTAACTATTAATAGAATGATAAAAGTAGGAAATTAAAAGTTTCTTCTAATATATGTTTTTTATTGTGGTAGTAAGCAGCTGAGATTTTTCTTTGCTATTCTCTTAATTGCCCTTAACTTAGAAATGAAGCTATAAAATAGTTAAAAAGATTATTTTTCATTTTTTTATTAAAGTCTTTATTATTTTTGATGATGTCAGCATTGATTAAGGTTCTGTAGTAAAAGTTAACTAAGAAAAGAGTAGTGGCAAATTGTAGAATAAAGTAAAAGGCTATATAATAAATATTAAGAAAATTATTCTATATAATAAACTTGCAAAAATATAAAAAATGTTAAAAGTGAGAGCTATATCTTGGTATCTGGCAATAATAAAATTTAGCAAAATTAACTATATTTACTATCTCTACTTGGCAATATGTATTATTTTTACTTATACTTCAATCTTTTGCTTCTAGTAAAGCATCTTTCTCCTTTATTTATAATGTATAAAAAGAATATACAATGACATACTATTAAAAATCAAGAACTTAGCCTTTATAGTTATGATCTTACAACTTCTCACTTCTATTTTCTTATTTATTGATTTATCTGCTTATATTATATATAGATTTTTTACTAATATATAAGAAAGTGCTTATATTTTAGCAGTTAATTTTTCTCAATTAAAAACTTAAAATTATTTTTTTTTAAAAGACTTTAAGCTATTATACAATGTTACTATGCCAGTTATGCTACTATTACACTTATAATATATATACTCCTACTAAAATTTAGGCTACTTATAATTTTTAACAATATATTTAATATAATTTTAACATTGAATAATAATAATTATATTTTTTCTCAAAGTTTATTATGCTAAAATTATATATTTTAAATGTTTCAAGACTTTAAAAGGATACAATTATTTCAAGGCTTGCTACAACCTAGTTATCAGATTTTGCTAACTTAAAGGACTCACTTTATTAAGCAGAAATCTGTTTTGCTAAAACAAAGTAACTTGCATAAAGATTAGGAGTTAGCACTAGAGTTAGGCACTAAGGAGAGTGTGAGGATTGGAGAAAATAAGCAAACTGCAAAAAAAGTAAGAAGTATAAAAAAATCAAAAAGAAGTTGGAAAATCAAAGAAGTATGATAAATAGAACAGAAATAGGCAAGTGGAAAAATAGAGTCAGAATGAAGGTGTGGAGTTAAGATGAAAATAGAAATTGAGCAAAGGAAATGAAAAGAAAATTGAATTAGAGAAAAAAGAAAAGAGAATAAAATAGAAAGAAATGGGTTAGGAATAAAATAGAAAAAAGAGAGGAGAGTGAAATTATAGAGTAAGACTAAAAAAGAAAACTAGAAAGATTGAGAAGTTGGAGCTGAGTTGAGTTTAAAGAAAAAAAAATTAAAAGAAAGAGAGAATTAAAAGAAATAGAGATGAAAATAAATGCAATAGATAAGATAAAGTAGAGGCAAAAAAAGAGCTAAGGAAAAAAAACAGATTAATTAGGAGTAGAAAACAGAATAAGATAGATAGAAAGAGAAATATAGAGGAGATTGAAAGCAAATAGAGAGACTAGCAAAGTATATACAATATTAAAACTATTATACTAACTATAAGGCTACTTCTTAAATACTTGCAAGATGTCTTAAACTTTAAAAGCAATTATATATCAGAGAAGATTAAGCTTTGGCATAATTAAGTAGTAAGATAATTGTATAAGAGTTAAGAGCTATGAAGCAATTATGCAGAGTAGCATTTGTATAGTATTAAGAGTAATCTGGCATTATTGAGAAAGCTAAGCATTATTGAGTTGTTAAAGAGTGATGACTATGAAAAAACTTAATGATTTTAGTAATTGGATCAGTAATGGTCAGATATTAAAAAAGAAAGGGGCAGGAGGATAATGTCTTAAAAATATTTGCTATAAAACACTCTAATAAGCAAGCCCAAGCTGCTGACTAAGCCTGGCTACAGTTTAATACACTAAATCTATGCAATATTTTAAAAGCCTAGTAAAGGCTGTGAGGGCTTAAAATAATAATATAAGTATAAAGTCAAATTTCACTCTCTTTACAAGTATACTAGATACTATGATGCCTGTTGAAATATTAGCAGATGCTACTAAGCCTAGAGCTAGTAAGAATATTATGCTAATTAAGAATAATAATTTAAAAATTGGCTTTAAAAGCTATTAAGAAAAACAATTCCTATTATTAATATAGTATATATCCAATACCTAATAGCATAAATAAGCTTATCAATATATCTAAAACTCAGAACTAGCATGCATTTAGAGATATTAAGTTAAAAGCTAATATTAGTCCTAAAAACACCACTAAAATAGATCAATGAGGTTAGAAACTTTAAAAGCAAGCTTGCACTCATTAAAAATAAGGAAGTAGACTTCAAAAACTGGAGAAATTTATACTTAAATAGTAATAAAGCTAACTGTCACATCTAACATGAAATTCTAAAGAAATATAAGATGCTATAAAATAAGAAGCAAGAAATTACTTTAAAAGATATTCTAAAAATATAAAAATAGCAGAAAATTGAGAAAACTAAAACTAATAAAAGAGTTATTTCTGGAAAAGAAATAATAATAATGTATTTGCAAGATTAAAAATTGCTAAAAAGAATGCTTGATAAGCACAATGAGAAAAAGATAGAAATTATATTAAATTAATACTTCTATTAGATAAATTGAAAACTTTAATCAAATAAATAGCTGAAGAGTTATTGAAAAAAATAAATTATAAGCTAAATAGCCCTAAAATAAGAGGCAAAATCTCTTTCTCCTTAAGATTCACTAATTACATTAATTAAATAATAGCTACAAATGTCTTAAAATGCATATTTCAATATAAAAAAAGATAAAATATTGGCTTTCTATTGAATAGTAGCCCATTCTTATTGGATGATAACTTAAGCAGTCTAAAATCAAACTATGCCAATAAAGATAGTTCACAATTTGATTCATTTAGTTTAAACAATAAAAAGTAGTGGATAAAAAAAGGTTGTTGCTATAGGTGTAAGTAGGATAAAAGCCATAAGAAATCCATGATATTGATTAAACTCACTCCTTCTAAGAAGTATTTTAAACAGTTTAACCTTAGATCATTTTATAAATTTTTAATTCATAGAATATCTTATATAAAGTATGAGTATTTATAAGTTATTGTTTTGTTAAAATTTCTGATAAGCAAGGCATATATCTTTTATATGCAAAAGATATTAATCAATCTTAAGAAATGGGATATATAGAAATTCTTTATTGAATTATTTAATTACTGCTTCTCAATTGATTTTGAAAATCAACAACATATTTATTTGAATAATTTCTTCTAAGAAAACTAAGGTTTTTGTTAATACTATACAATGCCCAAACTGTAGGCTTGATTCTTATGCAATATTTATAAAGGCATTTTCTACAGCATAATTGCTGATTGTTAGAAACTGCTAATCTAAAAGCTCATCTTAAATCATAAAACTACTAGTTGGAGATTCAAGTAAGGTAAAAATTTTGAAAAGTACAATAGAGTTTTAATGTAGTTTAAAGTAATTTGAGGCTGATAGAAGCATTAAATAGAGTAGAGATCAAAGAAAGAATATAAAAAAGAAGAAATGAAATATATTGAGACTGTATAGAGGTTGATTAATATAAACTCTTTACTATCAAAAGAAGAATTATAAAGAAAATAAAATAAATATCTATATTATAGTCTTGTATTGATAAATATAATTAAATTAACAATATGAGTCATTTATATATTAACTGAATATATTGTTTAAAACAAACTTAAATATGTATATAGTTAACAAACTTTTCTTTATCATATTATGGCAAATATAACAGTTACTTTTTCTATTCTTGATAATAGAAGACAATTAACTTAAGTAACTTAAAATTATTATGAAGAGTGGAATGGAGTTATAACAAGCAGCTTAAAGAATATATAATAAATATCACTTCTATTGCTATTTCTACTAATACCAAATATATTGTTTCTGGATCTTGGAATAAAATAGTGCATGTGTGAAATTTTCTCACTAGTGCAGAGATTCTGCAGCTCAAAATACTATGAAAATTACTTCTAAGTATTTTTCTAATAAAAAATATGTTATTTCTAATTTTTAGAATAAAACACTGCATATATGAGGTTTTTCTATAAGTTCTGAGCTTTTGCAGCTCAAAGAACCTAGTATGGAAGTTATTTTTGTTGCTATTCTTGCTAATAGCAAATCTATTACTTCTGTATAAGGGTAACCTCTACAATTGTAGCTTATTGTAACTTGTATGACTTCACTACATTCTTCTAGGCATAATTACATTAACTCCTGCCCTTTTTTTTTTCTGATATCCAATTATTACTGATTCAATCATTGGACTTTTTCAAACCCTCTGTCTCCAACAACTGGCTATGCTTAGCTTTCTTGGTGAGGCCAAATTACTCCTAATACTGAATAAGTACTGCTTTGTAAAATTACCTTTCAACTCCCAACTTTCATGCAATCATCCTGCCACTTGACAATATCAAGGCCTGATCTCCTCCAGTGCATGATCATTTCCAAAGTCCAAGACATTTCACAAATACTTAAGTAGTAGCTCCATAGTTAGTATAATAGTCTTAATATTAGCTTTGCTTATATTTATCTCTAGATTTTTATTTGTTTTCATTCTTCTCTGCCTTATCTCTCTCTCAAATCCTATTTCAACCATTTCCACATCAGTCCCATTTTTCTCAGGCCTTTTCTATTCCTTCTCTTTAATTTAACTCAGCTCTGACCTTTAATTTTCCAGTATCTTTTCCCATTATTGTTTTACAATCTCATTTCTATCTCATTTCTCTTCTCATCTACTCTCTCCTTCACCTCTGCTTTATTTCTTCCTCTGATACAATCCTCCTTACTTTCTTAATTGCTTTCCACTCCTATTTCAATTCCTTCCCCCTATTTCATTTCTCTATTCTACTTATCTCTGTCTATGTATATTTCTTCTTCTCTAGTCTTCAACTTTCATTTCTTTCTTCTTGTAATTTCTGCCTATCTAATTCTATTACTCTCTCTATTCTGTATAATTCTCCTAGTATTCTACTCCAGTGCCAACTTTAGACCTCCATGTATGTTTCTCTTTTCAGCAAGAGATAATCAGTAAATTCCTGCTCAATAAAATGAGCCCCCAAATCAGTGGAATCTGACACTAGTTTGGATTTCATGCTTTGCAATTTATCTCTTATTTCCTTGAACTTAGCTTTGAGATTGGCCTTGAGAGTTTAAAGCAGCAATAAGAAAAAAACATTGTAACAATTGTAGAATACTATATTTAAAAAGCAACCTTCTCATTATTCAAAAGCTACTTCTTAAATACCTATAAGATGTCACAGACTTTGAAAGTAATTATGTGCTAGAGCAGATTAGGCCTTGGCATAATTGGGCAGCAGTGGCAATTGCATAGGAATCAAAAGTTGTGGAGCAATTATGTAAAATAGCATTTATATTATGTTGAAAGTGATCTAGCCTTGTTAGAGAAACTGGGCATTATTAGATTGTTAAGAAGTGGTGACTTTGGAAAAGCCCAGTAATTGGATTAGTGATGGTCAGGTATTAGAAAAGAAGGGAGGTGAAGTTAGTGTAGTTGTGCCTAGAAAAGTGTGGTGAGGTTGTAACAATGGCAAAACTATTACAAGAATTGCATTGTGGCCTTTGAAGTATAAGGGCAACCTCTAAAAGCTGTGGCTCAGTTACATAGCTAGTAGAGGGAAATCCAAAGATATATTAATAAAGGTAAAATAAGTATAAATGATGAGGTGCTAACATAATAGAGAGAAATCTAAAGAGAACAAGTCCAAGAATTTACTCTGCCTATCAATAAAAAATATTCTGAAGTTGAGTTATATGACTATCACATGTGATGTCATACTGTGATATCATCATGCTGTATAACTAATGTAACTAATGTCACAGTTGGAATAATAGAGTCATGATCATGTTATGAGTCACATGGCCACTAAGTCATAAAGGCCATATAAATTAAATTACTTTTAACAAGGACTCTATCAAAGCTCTTGTCAAAAGTGATTCATTTTTTATGGTCTGGCATTAGCTTCTAATAAATGAAAAAGTTTATTTCTATAGTCCAGCTAGTAAGGAATTTGATGAAGATGCTTAATGACAGGTAAATTAAAGTGAACAGGCCTGAAAATTAGAAGGAAACATAGGCTAAAAGATCTCCAAATGGGTAATTTCTTAATATCCTCATTAAGCAGCAGTATAGAGTTGAGCTATTGAAGAAAAATAACTATGTAGTAATTTAAAGCATTTCAATCCACATCAAAAAGACTTTTTTGAGTATATATTGAAGTGTCAAGTAAGACAGAAGATCCAATGAGTAAAGAGAGTCTTGATATTATATCAAGTCCTGCTAATTCAGAGACTAACTCTATTAAGTAAGAACTTATTAGTTGAATTTTGCCAAGAAGAAAGACTTACATTAATGCAAAATTAGGTTATTTGGATAGGTCTAAAATTAGGCAATTACAAATAAACCAGCTTTCACTAAGTTCTGGGGCTAAATTACACTTTATAAAGTACTTTTATAAAATATAACAGTGAATAATAGAGTTTATTGATTTTCAATCAATGCAACCTCAGTTACATTAAAAAAAGGTCTAGAAAGCCTATTAAATTAACAACCTGAAGTATACTATTGCTTTAAGCCTAGGATATCCACTTGCTGGGGATTTTAAGCATGGGTAATCAGCAACTTGCTGAATGTCACAGAATCTCCCTCTATTTATGTTATTTCTTCTCTTTGTGATGCATGACATTTTTTAGTTTCTTTAGGCTATTTTTCAATTATTGGGTCTTCATTTTCTGGTCCCAAAAGACTTGATATAAATTTTCCTAGCCAAGAGAAAGTCCTTAAATGTTTTTAGTGCTCCAATTCTATAAATCATTGATATCTCCTCCAGTTTCTCATTAAATGCCCTCAGATTTTTCTCATTAGGTGTAGATTGATTAGATCTTTCCATCAATATCATACACAATAGAGTGTAGCTGCTTTTCTATTGGGATATAAGTATTTTACCCAAAGCCTTTTCAATTTTCCTCAATAGTTAAATTTAGCTTTTTTCAAGAAATTACTAATCCCTTTATCATTGCCTTTGGATAACTTCCATTATGTGCAGATTGATCAGGCAATCAAAACAATATCCAATATGTAGGAGTTCACATATATTCTCACTGAAATATGCCTATTTTATTGTAAAGATATAATGCTTTTCTTAAAATAAGTTACCTAATCTCTAGAAACCTGAGCATAGTCACATGATTATAGTCACATGATGGACTTGGGTATGCATGTTACATAAGAATAGTCACATAATTAATTTGGGTATGCATTAGATTAAAATACTAATAAGCTAATTTCTTAATATCTAAGTTATTAATAAGGCTAATTTAATATAATATGGAGAGGGCTTTTTAAGGTGGTTCTGGCTATGTTATTTGCCTACAGTTTTCAGAAGAAGTCTGTTTTATTCAGACTTTTTGATGATTAATAGCTTTATCTTGTCTTATTGTTGAGATAGATATATTTCTATTGAAAAATATATAAATATATATCCTAAATCATGTTTGTACTAAAGAAGTCTTTATTTTAAAAACTTGACTATATCTGTTCAAAGATTAGGTATCTTTTATTTTTCTTTGTAATATGCATTTTAATTTGATTTATAACTATAACTATTCTTAGTCTAAAGAGTATCTATAGGTGCTTTTCAATTGTCTTATATGCAATTGCTTATATTAACTTCAATAACTTAGCCTTTATTTAGTGCAACTCTGTGGGAATTGATAAAAGGATTATAGATATGTTCTTTTTTAGAGCTTTTCTTGCCATAGTTTTGGCTTTAGTCTTATATATTGACACTTGAGTTTTAACTAAGTTACAAAACTGGACTGGTGCTATATACATCCTTAGCCTTAGCCTTTCAATTGTCAACTTTAAAAGGCCAGTATTTTTAGTGCTCAGAAAACCTTCATCCTCTTTCTCACATATCTTTATTGTGAAGTGTTTAATGGTATCAGCTAAACTTATATTTATTATTAGTGGAGTTTTAAGGCCTACTAACTTAGATGCAAGTATTATTGCTAGTAGATTGTTTCCACCTTCTATGTCTCATTTTAAACTAAATTACTTCTCTCCAGTTTTGAATTCTTCTATATTTTTAAAAGATACATCTGCTCCCATTATACTATCATATCCTATTATGAGGTCAGATTTGCTGATTCCCTTCATGAAGGCTATGGCTTGCTCTTGGAGTTAAGTGTTTTCTGAATACTTATGTAGTTGATTATATATTAATCTAGTAGTAAAGATCCTAAAGATATTTGCTATTAATTTCTTTGTTACTAAGTTTAAGCTGAACCTTATGTTTAAAGGCATTTCTCTCTGTTAATTATACATCTAGTAGCTCTCTTCTATGTCATTTAGTTAGGTTGCTCTCAGATCTCATTTTTTAGAAAGAGTGTCAAGCATATTTTTCATCCTATTTGCACAGAAGTGGAGGTGCTAGCAGCCTGATTTGTTCTTCATTTCCATGCATGCAGAGCATTTACACTCATTTGTCTCTAAGTGGCCAGTAAAATCTAATGTCTTAGTTAATTCTTTGACATTTTTAATAGTTTTGATTTTATAGTTTGTTATTAAGTATTTTGCTATTTTACTATAATTCATTCTTCTTAGCTTTAATTGTGCTGCATAGTGATATAAAATTGGCCTCTCTCTTAGAATATCCTTCCTGAATGCAAGACCTTCTAGCCTCACATAGAATTCTTTTGCTATTTTAAATAGATTTGTTATATTCTAATATATCTCTCTATAAGTTGAAGTTTTTATTTTCCAGGTTTAGAAGAATGAATTAAGCTTCACTCTATTATCTAGGTTTTCTTCTGATTTAGGGGCATTCATTGTCATAAGAGTATCAGCTACATATGCCTAAAGTGGGCAATCTGGGCCAATCTTTAGATATAATTTCAACTATATTATTCTTATAGCTTTGTTTCTAGTTTTTATGTTTATTAGTGCTCTTCCTCCTTTATTCAGGAGTTTGTACATTGTTTGTTTATTACCTAGTGAGTTTTTTTTCCCTTTTACATAAGTTTGATTGCTCTTCTTATCATGAAGGCTTCAATGTGAGCAGGCATTTCTTATACTTGTATAAGGTACTGAATCATTCCTGCAATTATCATTTGAGCAATTAGTTGCCTTTCTTTCAAAGTAGAGTTGCTCTTTCTCCAGTTAGTTAGGCTTTTATCAACTTTCCCTAATATATTTGTATATGAAGCACTTAGGTCTAGGGCATTTCCAAATCATGTGCCTAGGATTCTTATTAACATTCCTTCTTCCACTATATGAATATAATCTAGAACTCTTGTTCCTTCTGGTTTAGTTTTCCTATCTCTTAGTACTTGCTTGCAATAGTAATTATGCCTATTAGAATAATCTTCATTTTATTTAAGTTAAATTTTGCTTTTGATGCTATATAATAATCTTTGAAGATTATATTAAAAGAGTCTAAGTCATTATCTGCTAATAGAAAAGTTGTGATATTATTCACAAAAAGATTTGCTCATAACTTTTCAACTTATTCTAAGATTAAATAACCCTTGAGATCTGAGGCTTATAATGATGCTGCTAGAAGTTTGATTGCTAAGTTAAATAATAGGCAGGAGAGAGAGTCCCCCTGTCTAACTCCTCTAGTAATGCTTCATTGTGTGCTTAATATTCTATTAATCACAATTTTGGTTTCTGCTTTATAATACAATGCTTTTACTATATTAATAAATACTCTAAGTATCTCAAATCTTTTTAGAGTTCTTTATAGATATTCATGATTGATCTTATCATAAGCTTTTTTCTGGTCAAGTGCTATAATTAATCCATTAATCTTCTTTACTTTTACAAAGTATATCATTATGCAGATTAGTTTTGTTTATTCTGTTATTTTTCTTCTAGGAATGAAGCCTGCTTGACTTGAATGTATAAAGTCAGTAATGATAGCTGCTAGTCTGTTGGTAAGTAACTTAGTAAACAGTTTATTATCTGTATTTAGACAGATAATTGGCCTATAATTTGCAATTTCTATTTTTTCATTCTTTTTATATATTGGGCACATCTATCTCTCTGAGAAGAAGAAGTTCTCAGTAATTCCATATAGCTGGATATCCTCACACACTAGTCTTAGAAGCTTTACTAGTTTGCATGTCTTCTTTTAGGAACTCCTTTTTAGATTGAGCTTATTATTATTTATAAATTAATCATTCCTTGATTTTTAGAATTTATATAATATACTATCTGGTCCTGGAGCAGAGCTATTATTTGATTTTTTTAGGGCCTTCACTAGATCTTTTTACTCTATTATTCTGCTCAGTTCTTTGCTCCAAGCATCAGTAGTATGTGCATTTATTATGCTTAAGATCTTTTTTATCTTGTTTTTTTCTAATCTCATCTATAACTTTATAGCATTAATATTGTAAGTTGTTATAATAGTTTCTTCAAAGCTCAGCCATTTGAGCAGAGTCATACTTATATAGCACTTTATTCTAGTTAGGGTTCATCCTTTTTAAAGCATATATAAGGTCTTTCAAGTATGCTTATTTACCTTGCACATGGTTTTTCTATCTAATTTATTTTTTATAGCTATTGCATCTTTTTTAGCCATGTGGACTTATTTTATTTAGTGCTTTTATTTCTTTTATAGCTTTTCAGCCTATTTTAATTACAAAACTTCTAAATTTTTTATCTTTTATAATGTAAGATCTTACTATCCATCTCTCTTTTCCTACTTAGGGGGCATTTATATAAGCTATCTATACTATTATAAGATGGTGGTCAGTGCTAGGAATCTCTGATAGTGTTATTGCTCAGTCTCTTACAGACATTGCAATATAATTGGACATGTAAATTCTATCAATTCTGAACATTGATGAAGTTGCATTCTATGTGAATAAGAAGGCTCTTTATGTGGAGAAAGTATTCCTCCATGTGTCATTTACTGTTAATGTCTGTTTTAGCCTATTAAGAGCTTTAGTTGCTTTAGAAAAATCCATTTTCATTGGGACTCTGTCTTGGGCATCTTCTATGATGTCAAAGTTACTTAATAGTATATCTACTCTTGTTTGAGGGTTGTATGAGAAGTATCAATTAATTTTGTCCCAGAAGTTCTTATATTCTGCACCATCAGACTCTATTATATTAGGAGTATATACATTTAGAATATTTATAACTTCATTCTTATGCCATTTAACAAATGTTAACATTGCTCATCCCTCATAAATCTCTATATTTTAGAGCTCATATATGTTGATAAAGTCACAATTAAGCACAGTTGCAACACTACTTTTTTCTATTAGATTGTTAAGGTCTAGTAAATGTAATATTTTCATTTTTTTTCCAAACAATTTTTCAATACTATCCTTCCTTTTTTGATTCAGATAAGCTTTTTGGACTATAAGAATACTTATCTTTTTATCTCTTATCAGTTGGTTTATGTGGTTCCACTTTGATCCTGATCAAGATGATATTGAGTTGTGGAATTCTCTAATATTTAAGGTAGCAATTTGTAATGTGGCCTTTGTATTTTTATTAGAGTGACTAGTTTGATTTTTACCTGATGAGGTGAAAAAAAGGGTATTAAATCCACCTCCATAGTTTCTACTACTGGTATCTTAGGCAGAAGTAGTAGCATTCTTATATTGCTCACCAAACACAGAGATGCTTAAGCCAATATTGTTATTTGAAATACCATATATTTCATATAAAGATTAAGTGGTTGATAAGACTTACAGAGTAGCTAATCTCACTATCTTTGAGTGAGCTCATTTTTCAAGTGCTTAGAGAGAATATTGCTTTAAGTTTTTTTAAAACATAGTGGAATTAATATTTTGGAAACTCTAAGCTTGAGCAAAACTGCTGCATGGCACCTTCTTTTATTTTCTATAGACTGCCATTGTTTATTTTATGGCTGGGCTTATAACTTATATATACTATGCATAGCCAATATATTTCAGTCTTCAGCCTATTAACATTAAGTATTCATGCTAATAATTACTTACATTACTAGTATAATAGCACTCAAAGTTTATAATTTAGACAGGAAACTTGATTGTCTATAATGGTATTATAGCAAAATTTATCTTTTACAAATAGAAATGTAATCTACTTTTAGTGGAAAAAGTGGCAATGTGCATTGCTGTTAGTTTCATTGCCTACAAAAAGACTAGTGACTATACAGTCTATTACTTTAGCCATTTTCTCCTCTTCCTCTATTTGATTCTCTACTATTGCCATAATTGTTTTGTCTCCTCTCTGTGTTATTGTTGTAAGCATTTTGCAGTGTCTGAGTATATAGTGCTAATATAGGCTTATAGCTAAGCCAATCTAGTAAGCTTTAAAATGGGCAGTTTGGAGTGTTGTAGTTAATGGATTTATAGTTAATACATATGAGAGTGTTATTGCCCAGTAGTAGCAGATTAAAGCCAGCAGTTGCTGATGAGAAAGTACATGTCCTTATAAGTTGTATAAGTTTTATATGGTTTTCATTAGATAAATATAAGTGGTGTAAGAAAACATTTCAATCTCTAAAATTACCTCCATTTGCATTGCTTTTCTTCACTTCAAGAAACCTAACTGATATATATATTGTTAGCTATATAATTAGCATTTTCATTTGCACAGTTGACTATATATTTCATGACTTGTTTTAATTCTTGGATGCAGTTAATGATATATTCAATTACTGTATACTATACATAAAGATGGGGTGCTAGTCTTGGAAAGATTGAAATATCATGAGTAATATTCTTAGTTAAGATGACCTTGAGGTTAATGAGGTACTCAGCTTATTCTGCTATTAATCTAGTTACTAGCATATAATAGAGTAGTGAGAAGCATTTTGATTCTCTTGCATGCTCTTGAAGAAAAAAGAACACTTTTAAACTAACTTTGCTTTTGACTTATACAAGACTCTTGATTAGTACTCAAGTTTTATTGATAGTGGCAAGGCTGTTAACTTTATATTTGCTTCAAAAGAGCCTCATCTATAACTTTGCTATATTTACCTTCTTCTATGCTATTACCTATGACATTGCCACATTCTCCAGTAGGTGTGAGCCCAAGTGAATCTTGAGCCATCTACCATATAGTTTTTCAGTCTTCTGGAGGCTTACCATATTTGTCATAATGTTATTTTTTGTTATTACATCTTAATAGATGCTATTCTTAAAACCTTAGCCAGATATTGACATGTTTAAGAAATCTAATCTATTTTGCCCTCCTTTATAAAACCTTGTTGCAAAATGGGAGTCTGGTTGAAATAGTGCAGGGGTGAAGGAGTGGTCAGGAGAGCTTGCTAAGATATTATTCTATGCTGAGTTTTCTACAGCTATGTAGCTTTGATTAAGGAGCTCATTATCTATCTTTATAATATTTCTTAATCTGTTAGTGTTGTTATTAGGTGCAGAGGAGGCTGCATTGCAGTTAAATCCTATATTGCTTCTAAATGTAAACCTTGATTGACTCTCTGGGAGTGACTGTGTAGTAGTGAAGATGGGAATGTTTATAGAGAAAATTGCAGTATATATATAATTTACAGTGTGTTAAATATTCCTATCATATGTTTTTGAAGTTCAACTACTTATATAGTCCACTTATTATGGTATCCTTGCTTTTTCTTGAGTTTTGTTACTTCAAGGACTTGACATTGATATTTGGCTATTTGCTAAATTCATACTTGTTGGAGTGTCTTATCAGCATTATTGGTGCTCAATAACTAACTTATGCTCAATCCACACCTACAGTTAATTTCTGGCTTTAAAATTGGGAAATTTTTAGCATGCTATTAGTAGTGTGGTAGTTTTGCCAATATGTAACATGGCATATCAACTAGCCTAAAGGTATATGCACTTTCAATAGATGGCATTTTGATATAGAAGAAGACATTGATAGCACTTTTTGATGCAGCTCTTATTAAAAAGCAGCTAGACAGTTTTACCTGCCAGCTATATTTATACAGATTTATGTATATTACATAATGATTATATATATTGTAATTAGTTAGTTTTTTTGCAATTAAAAACTTATATTAGTTTATTAATAAGACTTGATAAAGGTGTCATGTCCCTTGCTTTATCCAGCAGGCCCATGTCATATTATGCAACATAGATGTGTGGGCAGGCTTGGTACAACAAACAGCTATCAGTTGTAAGTTTGATTCATTAGGTAAACAAATATAACAATTCTTTAAGTGTCTTTGCTTGTAGTTCAGTTGTATAAATACAACAAAAAATGTGGCATTTTTGTAATTTTGGAACTTAAAGCTTTTCAAGGGGATCTCCACAAGCTATTCACTCAAAAGCATTATTTTATATAAAATTAGAGATAGTCTGGAAAAACAAGAGGTGAATTGTTATAATAAAGAGCAATACCTTTGTTTTTTTAGCAACTTTGCATTAGAAAAACTATTTAAAAAGAAGCTAGATAAAAGTGAATAATCAAAGAATTATATACAGATAAAGAGTAAAGACCTTAATGAAACTTATAGGGCTTACAAGGAATTAGGATATCTAGCTTCTAAAGCTGATAGCTATATTCTATTCAAATACAACTGCTTAGCCTATTCTATCTTCTTCTATTTTTTAGTAGTTAGCTTTGATGAGTTATATATATGGACTTTACTCAGCATTAATTATTATTAGTCATACTTCTTTAAATATTAGGGCCTAATTAAACTATATTGATAATAGCACAGCCACCAATAAATAGAACATCCTCAAGCTGAATAATAGCAGCATTTTCCTGGCCTATTGACTGAACTAACTGTAAGCTTCTCTAGCAATGTCCAACTTTTTATTAGCCTTATTTGCTTCTTGCCTGACTTCTACTTGCTTTTAGATTTGCTTAACTTCTGCTTATTGCTTGCATTCCTGGCTCTGTGAAAGGAGTTCAGCAAACATCCAGCCTTCCTCACAGAAGGATTTCAACTGGCACAAAATAACATTAATTTAGTATTATACTTCAATAATAAAATATATATATCTCAATAGGAATATATATGAACTCTTACTTAGGAATTAAGATTCCTTAATCATTCCACACATAGTGAAAGTTATCAAGCAGTCAATGAAGACAATATTTACATGTACAATATGCATATAAGAATATAATAAAAGATAAATTCTTTTTTACCTGAAAATATATATATTAGAAATGGCATGACATATTTCTTTATCTCTATTTTTTAAGTAAAAAGTTATAGCTGCCAGCAATGGAGCATCTACTTGATAGTACTGATCTGTGAGTCTGTGGAAAAAAAAGAATACTGATAAATCTGATCACATTTTCTTTTATAAATATTGAGCTTGCTCAAAGTTATTATGATTTTCAAATCAACCTCATATATATTCCTGATTAATTCAAACTATATATTCAGAAACAGAAATGACGTCAAGAATGCTCAATATTTATATAAAGAAATGTAATTATATTTGTTAGTGTTCTTTTTTTTTGTTAGATTCTATTAATCTGAGGGCTCACTTTATTAAGCAAAAACTTACTAGTTGGCTCTTACTGAAAAGGAGGACTCACATTGAGGCTAGAAGTTAGCACTGGGATTAAGCACCAAGAAGAGTATGAAGGATGAAGAAGATAAGCAAACTGCAGAAGAAATAAAAAGTATGAAAAAATAGAAAAGAAGTTGGAAAATAAAAGGAGAAGTATAGTAGATAAAATAGAAACAGGCAGGTAGAAAAATAGAGTCATGACAGAAATGCAGAATTGAGATAGCAATAGGAATTAAGCAAAGGAGATAGAAAGAAGATTGAATTGAAGAAGAAAGGAATGAGGGTAAAATAAGAAAAAATGGGCTAGAAGTAGAATGAGAGGAAGAGAAAATAATAAAGTAAGACTAGAGGAGAAAACTGAAAAAATTGGGAAATTGAAGCTGAGTTGAATTTAAAGAAAAGAAAAGTGGAGGGAAAAGAGAACTGAGAGAAATAGAGATGGAGATGGATGCAATAGATAAAACAAGGTGGAAGCAAAAAAAGAGCTTGAAAAAGAAGAAGAGATTGATTTAGAAAAGAAATGGGATAAGATAAATAGAAATAGAAATATAAAGAAGATTAAGAGTGAAGAAAAAGATTAGAAAAGTCTGGGCAATATTGAGACTAATATATTATCTACAGAGCTACTTCTTAAGTATTTGCAGGATATTTCAGACTTTGGGAGTGATTGTGTACTAGAAAAAATCAGGCTTTGGCATGATTGAGTAGTAGAATAATCACATGGGAGTCAGGATCTGAAGGACAATTAAGAGTGGCATTTTTGCAGTATTAGGAGTGATCTGGCCCTGTTGAAAAAACTGAGTATTGTTGAATTGTTGAGGAGTGGTGACTACAGAAAAGCTTGATAATCTTGGTGATTGAATTATTGATAGTTGTGTATTAAAAAAAAAGGGGGTGAGAAGTTAGTGTAGTTATATTCAAGAGAGAGTGGTGAGGTTGTGACATTTTTCACTTAGTGTTATCTCATTTTTCCCATTTTGCCTTTTTCATTCTCTCATTTTTCCACTTTTCTATTCTTCTTTTTTTTCCACTTTTTCATTCTCCTATTGCTCTCTCAACAGTTACAACAGATAACAAGAAACATTCTTATTAAATAACCATGCCACAACTTAGTAAGTGTCAAGTGTTAAATCATCTTGTACTCTCTTCTCCTCAAATTAATCTTTGTATCTCAGATTCAAAAGTCTTGAATGTGGTATAAAAAGCTTGGAACACAAACTATGTGAGCAATAACTACTATCTATTATAAAAAGCCATAAATTATATATACTTTCATTTTTTTAAGAAACTTTATAGAAACTTCTGTGCCATAATCTAGAGATCCAAAACTGATAATCTCAGCTAGTGAACAAGC
This sequence comes from Termitomyces heimii, assembly GCA_003313675.1. Taxonomy (NCBI): domain Eukaryota; kingdom Fungi; phylum Basidiomycota; class Agaricomycetes; order Agaricales; family Lyophyllaceae; genus Termitomyces; species Termitomyces heimii. Next base: position 2,321 of record QLON01001716.1, on the reverse strand, counting down.
TCTTCTACTTTATTTTCACAGTTCTAATAATTTTAAAACTCAAAAACAACAAAATAGGTACTTTGATTATTTTTTATTGTTGTATTAATTTTGACTTAACAATAAAGACTTCTCACTCAGTAATTTTGCCAATGGAGTACCACTCATTAACTTTTTCTGTAAATTCACATTGAAAGCAGAACTCTATGTATAGCACTACTATCTGCTATTCTTACTAAAGGCAATTGTCTTTGCCAATAAATGAATTGATTACTACAAAGAGTTAAGGTAAGGACCCAAATGCTTTGCTGTAGAATAGCATCAATATATCAGTCTTCTTCAAAGTTAAAAATGCATGAAGATGTTGACCTCATCATTGGCACTCTTGTTGTTATTATTACATGTATTTAGACATGCTAGAACTACTTTCTATATTGGTAGTAATGTGTTGACAGCCTTCACATCCATTGTATAAGCAATTTCAACTTTTACAATGCAGGATAACAAGTATGTGTAGTTAGACTTTTCTCTTTTCTCTATTTAACCAATCCTTTTACAGAGGTGCACAAATTCAAGGCTTTGTTGAATGGCTGCAGTGCTTGAAGAAGGCTATAGGGATGCTTCAGAAGAAATATACTTTATATAAAGAAAAAGTTTATTTTTTAACTTATATAGCAGATGAGTATATTTGAACTCTTAGCCTATTCAGGCTAAAAATGTAAAACCACATTGCAGAGGAATGTATACAATGTTATATAGAGATTGTGTCAATGTTAACACATTCTATGATTACAAGAACCAGCTTTAATAATGAAATATTTTGCATTGAGGTTACTATATTTTATTCATTTACTTTCTGATTTTCTTTTTCTTATAAAAGTCCCTTACATGATCTTTCATATTACTGAGCAATGATTTATTCACATAATTCAAAAGGCCTGCAATGTATTGGCTATCTTTTTATCTTTGATTGTACTCATCTAATATTTGATTTTCACTAGATTATCAATGAATTGAAGGAAATTGAACTCATTGGTTTGTCAATCAGCACCACAAAGAAGAGCATCAGCTCAGCATACTCTAGCAAGGCATTGCATTCTGGCTTGCAGGTAAATCATCTGTATAATTTAGCATTTTCTGATAAGTTTATAAAAAGATACTTGTAGAAGGTGCAAATGTGTTCATGCTTGATCTTAACTTTGGAACATATTCTTTTATCATGTCATTGTCTACTGCTATTAGTGGCATATATACTGGTTATAGAATTCCACCAAAGCAATTTGGCAAGACTATTGGTGTTGTTATAGCTTATATTATATGTGTTAGTGGTGGATCTTTTCTCATGAAGCAGCTTAATTTACTAATGTTGAAATGCAGAGCTTTAGCAAATATCTATAGAAAGTAAGGACAAGAATTTAGAGCAAGGACTGGTTGTTGGCATTACTGCAGTTGGCTTGATGTTGTAGTATTAAAGCACTCCAACTTGATCAATGGCTATAATAGCCTCAATCTCACCAAGCTTAACATTCTTGATTCATTGACAGAGATTAAGGTTGGTATTAAGTATCTAGTTGATGGCAATGAGCTTCCCAGAAGTTTTACAGGCATTTCAAACACTTTTAAGTATAAGTACTTAGCTATTTCAATTGCTTCATTTAAGCAAAGGTTAATATCTTAGCACAGCTGTTGCCAGTGGTTGCTCAATATCCTATTCTGCTCCAAAAGCCTCTTTTAGTTCATTAATCAGATTGCTTAACATTATCACATAGATAGATCTTCTTTTTTATATTAAAAGCCTATTATATATAGCTGTACACAAAGTTCAGAATTTAAGAACATTAATTATAAAGCTAGAGCCAAGTATTGAGTGCCAAGTGTGAGTAATTTAAGTCCAGAATATTTAAAAAAAATATAAAAAAGTTATAAGCTTGTAAGTTTTAGAATATTGAAGAAAATATGTCAAAAAATATGAATTCTTTATATATATGCAAAAAGACAAAAAACAAGATCTTTAGCCAGTTGCTAAGCAGTATAAGAATACAATATTTATATGCACATTGATACATCTGTCTCAACAATGAGACAAGACAAAGCTATTAATCATCAAAAAGTTTGAATAAAATAGACTTCTGCTGAAAAATGTAAGCAGTTCTGCTAAAAACTGTAAGCAAATGACATAGTCAAAACTGTCTTAAAAAGCCCTCTCCAAATCATATTAGTCCAGCCTTATTGGTGATCTAAATGTTGAGAAATCAGCTTATCAGTATTTTGATTTTTTGATTGTCTAATTAATTTGCACATAATGAAAGTTGTCTAAAGATAATCCAGGGCAAACTGATAGA
>QLON01001715.1:0-17299 GCA_003313675.1 Termitomyces heimii | reverse complement strand
ATATTAAATGAGGCATGAATTATATAGGCATGATTGAAGGCTAGGTTTATTGTATAAAGATTCTTCTGGGATATGAGTGTGATAGTGGCAACTGTGATCTTTGAGGATTTTCTCATAAGGATAGCTCTAGTCTCATTAAAAGTAGTGATTATTCTGGCATATTTTATAAGTTTGCTAATTAAGATAAGCTTTATAGCAAATATTGGGATATACAAGGTATTCTTTATTTTAATGCAGGTGCCTTTACTAATAGTGAGCCAAATGTTTTCTATTCTTTTCACAAGGATAGCAGCCCCCCTACACCTTGAATGAGTCTTTCAGAGATTATGGTTAAAGTGGTAAAGTTAGAGAGATCAGATAAGATGTGAATTATAGTACCAGAGTCAAGGTAAAATGGCATAAGTGAATTAGCTAAGCTTGTCAAGGCATTTTCACCCTTTTCTATTGAATAGTCACCTAAATTGACTCTATTCCTTAGTTCTTCTCCTAGAGCAACTAGGGTGTCAAATTTCATTGCCTCAATCTCCTCAATAGAGCTGTTTGTTGAAATAGTGTCTGAGGCTATTCCCACAAATTCTATTGTCATTGTCTTTCTGTGAGTAGCAATATATACTATTATCACATCAGCATTGCCTTTTAATATAAAGGCTGCTCCTTCTAAAGGTGTAATTGTAACTTTTGATGCTATTTTCTTCTTATTCTTTTTTCTACATTAGGCCTTGAAATGTGTAATACATGCTGCCCTTGATTCCTCAATAGTCTTACCCATCATATTACCTTCCTCAAGAATGCACTATGGGAGAGTGTGTCTAGTAAATGAAGAGCATCCTCAGAACTTGCACTTTGTGCAAGTTAGTCTATTAAATTTTGATGTCTTGGCTATTAGAGCAGTCAGCAATGTATTAACTTGTGCATGCAACTTATTAGCATCTAGTAAGGTTTGCTTGTTCTCAAGAAAATGCAGTCTCAAACTGTGAAATATGACAAAGCTATTGATCATCATAAAGTCTGAATGACTATAGACTTTGGCTGAAAACTGTAAGCAGTTCTGCTGAAAACTGTAGGCAAATAATACAGCCAGAACTACCTTAAAATTTCCTCTCCAACATAGATTAGATCAGCCTTATTGGTAGCCTAAATGCTGAGAAATCAGCTTATCAGTATTTTGATCTAATGCATACCCAATTCTATCATGTGACTATAATCATATGACTATGCTTATATTCTGGAGATTAGAAAATTTATCTTATATAAATATTGAGCATTCTTAATAAAGCTGTTAATTGATGCACTGATGACAAATCAAGGCAATCACTGCAGATCTGATGGCATCTGATGGCATCATCAGAAATATGATTGCATCAACTATTAAGATAATCTACTGCTAAATGGGGTTGTAGCTGTGCAAGGCCATTAATTTTGTATTACCTCTTGACAATAAAATAAGCATATTTCAGTGGGACTATATGTGAGCCCCTATATATTGAGTATTATTTTGATTGCCTAATTAATCTGCACACAATGAAAGTTGTCCAAAGGCATTCTGTGGCAAACTAATAGAGGGATTAGTGATTTGATGGAAAAAGCTAAATTTAGTTATTGAGGAAAATTGAGCAAGTATCAGAAAAATACTTATATCTCAATGGAAAGGCCACCAAACTCTATTATATTTGGTATTGCCAAAAAGGTCTGACTTGACAATAAAATGGGCATATCTCAGTGTAACTATAGGTAAACCCCTATATATTGAGTATCATTTTGATCACCTGATTAAGCGGCACGCAATGCAGATTGTCCAAAGGCATTCTGTGGAAAACTGATAGAGGGATCAGTGATTTGATGAGAAAAGCTAAATTTAGTTATTGAGGAAAATTGAGTAGGTGTTGGTAAAATGCCTATATCTAGATGGGAAGGCTATTGAACCCTATTGTGTTTGGTATTGCCAAAAAGGTCTAATCAATTTGCACCTGATAAAAAATGTTTGGAGGCATTTAAAGAAGAAATGAAGGAGATATTAATGATTTACAGAATCAGAGCACCAAAAACATTGGAGAACTCTCTCTTAGCCAGGAAAATTTATACAAAGTCTCTTGGAACCAGAAAATAGAGGCCCTATAACCAGAGAATGACTCAGAATGATTAGAAAAAGTCAGGAGCTGCTAAACTTGTGCATCATATTTATTTTTGGCTCTTGTTCCTAATTTAACTTTTTGCACCTTGTCCCTAGGTCTTTGTGGATCACTTAGACTTCTCTGCCATTGCTGAGCAGTGTGGTCTTTATGATGTTCTCTATAAAGTCCAAGACCACATTGAGCATTGCCTTGCTCAGACCTTTTTCAACATCAAAAACTAATGTATTTTTACTGATAGCATCTTGAAATTAATTAATAACAAGCATACTGAGGATGCTACTAAACAAGCTATATGTGAAGCCAGAGAGTGCACTGAGATCACTCTTTTGCTTTTTCTTTCTTTATCACTACCTTCTAACTCTTTCTTTCTTTTCAGATCCATTGCCATGATGAGGCTTGTTATGCCCATGATTGCTGCCAAAAGTGTAACAGTAATATGGAGATGATGAGTGCATCATCTCCTCATCTTACTAAGCACAAGACTAATGACATAAGCTTGTTTTTTATTTTTAGAAATAAAAATTGACTTATGCATTTTGCCCACTTTTCACTCTCTCTCCAGCCTCCATCTAAAGCTGCACCTGACTTTAAGAGGCCTTGCATTCAATTCTCTATCAGTGCATTCCTTTCTTCTTTATTACATAACTCCATTTTGAACTTTTCACACAGCTTCTTATTAACTTGATAGCTCTTGTGCACAAGTGCTTCTTAACAAGACTGACTGCATCCTTGCCAAGAATGGGAAGGTCTCATATGCTACTCTTTGCAACCACCTTTAGAAACTTGAGCAGTCTGCTTATCAATAACTTTTTGCACTAGACTTAGTGCAATAATGTTGCAAATAACTTATTGTATATCATAAAGCCATCTGGAGTGCTCTTGACAAATAAGCTCTTTCCAATGCAGAGATCTGTATTAGAGAGCTCCAAGTTAGTTTCCCTTCTAAATCAATTTGTCTTTCACTTATTCTGCTCTATTTTGCACACTTGCTCTATTCTTCCTAGTCAGCTATTGAAAGCCTGGATGTTGAAATCCCTGAGCTGGATCTTAAGATTGATGAGGTAAACAATGCTATCAAGGCTACTTTGTAGTTACACTAGTGTTGTTACTACTCCATAGCCTAATAAACTTGCTTTCTGCATGCAATAACTTAAGTTCAATGCCTTTAATTTACTTGATGTATATGTAATGTAACTCTTCTTGATCAATCATAATCAGCCTGCCTGATCCAATGATTCAATCTCTATCATCACTTCTTTTCATAGTTTTTATTACTCAGAGTCAGCTGCTTCTCTTTGGTTTCCACCTCAGACCATGATCTACACTAATCACTTCTATTTTTAGCTAATTGTGTGGGGTAAACTTTTTGTTTTTTCCCCCCCACACTGACATCCTTAAGTGCATTTCTGTCCTTACTTTCTGCCTTCCACACTTTATTGACATCTTATATTTCTCCCTTTTCTTCAGATCAACTTGCAACCACCTCTCCTAACATCTTTTTGCCACATCATTCTCTCAATCCCACAGATCAATGGGGTTTTTAGTGAATTCCCACATATAGATGCATCCTAGATATTTTAATAATCTCCAAGCTCTTCCTTAGCCCCTTTTACTCTTTTTTGATGCCTCCTTTGTACATGCACAGACAATTCCCTTCCAGCTTTTACATCCTCATCACACATGGCTCTCCTCAGCAATTCTGCTAATTCTGCATTCAACTCTAACTTAGCACATTTGCAAAAAAAAAAAAAAACCCCAATTCTTTACATTACACCATAAATACTGCATCCTGTCCATAGTCTAACTAATACATCTTTTGCTATGTTTTCCACCATTCAAAAACCTGCACTAACAAACTTAGCCTACACCTACTCAATATGTCAACCCTGCCTCTCATTCTTCTCTTTTTTTAGCTTTTGTAATTTGGAAAGAGTAATATTAATCCATTCTTCTATATTAGTAGGCAGAGTGATTTGCTGCCTAGCTTTGTAAGGTATAACCCTAAAGGCAGCCACCCTCTCTTGCCATATAGTACCATCTAATTCTGCCACTATATAGTTGCCTTCCTTAGTCCTAGTCAACACTACTATAGGTCCTCAATAGTGAGTAGACATTTTTCCACTTAGAGATTTAGCTGCCACTATGTTTTTAACCAGTACTAAGTCTTTTGGTTTGAACTTGTACTCCTTGATAGAGGCTTCATTTTCCCTTATGAAATTCTTTGCCCATCTCAACTTCTCCTTGCTAACTTTAGTCCTCATGTTCTCCACATGCTAGTAGTGCTTTACTAATTAAGTCTTCTATAGATACTGGTTCATCAGGCCAGTCTACCAATCAAGTAGCTTCTACTAAGTCCAAGGGTAGTATAGAATGTGCTCCAGTTACTAAGAAGAATGGAGAATACTCAAATCTCTTTCTAACTGTAATCCTGTCTGCTCACATTACATGCTAAAAGAACCAGTACCACTTAGTTCTGTCTTTACAGGTTTTATACAAGGCCTGCCTCATATTCCAATGTGGTCTCTCTATCCTCCCATTAGCTCTAGAATTATAGGGAGCAATAGTTATGCCCTATATCCCATATGTCTTAGACAACTAATGTATCACTTTTGTAAACTGCCCAGCATTATTTATTACAATAGTGCTTATATAGCCCCATCTGTATATCACTTCTTTAAACAATCACTGCCTAATCATCTTGTGGTTATCTTTCTTTAAAGGTCTACCCTCCATCCATGAGGTTAAAGCACATCTCCTATGTATAATATATTTACACCCATTTGAACTTGGTGTCATATGCATGGTATCCAAGTGTATAGTTTCAAATATACTGGGAGTGTAGGCTACCACAGGCTGCCTGCATACTGCAACTTTCTGCCTTACTTAGCAAGCATAACAAGTGTCTATATACCACTTCACATCAGCTTCCATTTTTAGCCACCAAAACCTCTTCTCCAATAATGCCTTAGTTGCAAAAGTCCCTCTATGACCAAGTGCATCATGAGCTGACTTTAACATATACATCCTTTTATCCTTCTCTATAACTAGCTTGTGCTTCCTCTCTTCTCCTCTCTTATAAAATCTTCTCTTGAGATCAAAGAAGAACTGCCTTGCAAACTTTAGAAATTGTCCTTCTTTTACATCTCTGAGTACCTTTTTAGGATGTCTAAGCCAATCCTGTACTAGGTGTAAGAGGTTATCTAAGAATTTCCCCTTCTCAGTTCTCCTCTCTTCTTGGTACTCTTCTACAGTAGAGGCAGAGGGCTTTTCTGGCAGCAAGAGTGTAGATAAAGTCAAGACTGCTACTGGCTTTAGTGTAGTCCCCACTTTAGTACTTTGTTCTTATAAGCCCAAGGCTATCCTTTACTCTCTGTTTTTACCCAATTCCACTTTTTCTTGTATATCTTTTGGAGTGACTGCTAACAAGTAGCTCCTCTTGTATTAATCTCATCCATGAAGTCTTCTAACTTAAGAGGCACATGTTCCTCCTAGCTAGATACTTTGTTAATCTCATCTGAATACTCAAAGGACATTGGCTTTGGATTATCTAGTAAAGATAGGTCCACAGGAGGATATTCTTCATCTTCTAGTTGCTTTTCTCTATGAGATAGACCATCTATATTGAAAGTCTTTCCTGGCACATGCCTCAAAGTGAAGTGATACATAAGTACAGCTTCTACCTAGTGCATTATAATAGCATTAGGTTTTATTTCTGGGTTGCTTAGCATGCCCTTAAGGTATTTAGCATCACTCTCAATGATAAGCTTTCTGCATCCTAGTAACCAATAGCTGCTAACTTGTAATGCCCTCATAAGACCATACAACTCTCTTTTAGGTTGTGAAAACCTAGCCTCCCTCTCATTCAAGGTAATGAGCCCCAGTCTAGCACAAGTCCTCTATTTTGGATTTGTACTATCTTCTTAGAAGATCATAAATCCAATAGCTATCCAAGAAATATCTACTGCCAAGATAACAGCTTTTTTAGACTCATAGTCTATATGTCTTAGAGCTACACAACTTGCTAACCTCCTTTTCATCTCCTTCATGGCCTCCTTCTGTTCTTCTTCTTAGACAAAAGCCACATCATCCTTAGTGAGTCTATTAATAGGCTCTGAAATCTTGGCATAGTCCTGGATGAACATCCTGAAGGTACTATAAGTTCCCAAGAACTTCCTAACCTCAGAAATATTGTGGCAGTCTCCCCAACTCATAACCACTGCATATCTCTTTGTCTTTAGCTTGTGGCTCTCATAAGAACACAGGTGTCCTACTACAGTGATTTCATTTGCACATAGCACAGACTTAGTCTCTGAGAAGGTTTCCCCAGCATACTTAATATGCTGAACAACTCTATTCACATTGTTCAGGTATTCTCATACAAAGCACCTAATCCCTTTATTCTCTGCAATAGTCTCATACTCTCCTTCTTTTAACTCATACCTAGTCTCAGGTCCTCTTATTAGAACATCATCAATATAAGGCCAAGTGACATAAGGTATCTCATTCTACAAAATATAAGTAACATTATCATGGAAGATGGGAACTGAATTAGTCCATCTCATTGGCAATGTCACCAATCTCAGAGCTCCATAAGGTGTCTGAAAGGTAGTATAGTCTCTAGACTTAGAGTCCAAAGTCCTTTCATTATATCCCATATAGAGATCATACATCTCACTACATGCTCTTCTAGCAAAGTGGTTGGCTAATTCTTTTATAACAGGAGGTACTCCAGAATGAGCTATAGTAACTTTATTTAGAGGTTCTAAACTGTGCATAAGCCTTAGACTTTTCCCATCCTTCTTCAGAACAGCAAACCATTATGATTTATATGAGGAGTTTGACCTCTCATAAACCCTTGCTTCCAACTTCCTCTTAATTTCCTTGTATAGATCATTGTACTTCCCAGGAGGTATGGGTCTGTTTTTCAACACCCAAGGCTGGTGAGGTATTACTGACATAGCAATAGGTGGGAAGTATTCCTCTTTAAACTTCCCTTTCTGGCTGTCATTCCATGCAAAGGCCTCATTCTGTGACATTATCAGCTGGTGCAATAACTTTCTCTCTTTTGGCTATAGAAACTCTCCTTCATGTGCTTGGTTAATAATCTGCTTGCACTCCTCTATGTACCTCCCAGTAAGTCTGAATTCAAGTGGATGTGGACTCAAAAGTGGCATATCCTTTAAAGGATCACCAGTGATATTCCTCTCTATTCTGAACTCTTTTAGTGTAGTACCCAACACAAGTCTAACTTTCTTGGCAACAGGCTTATACTTCTCAAACACTTATATAGTTTCCTCCTGGCTTTTCTCTCCCCCACTCTTTAACTCTTCAGGTAGGTAGCTAAGCTCTCCATTCAGGTAAACTCCAAGCAACTACTCTATCCTTTTTTCTTCTCCTCCAGTAGCATGGTAAGTAGTCAAGTACATATTTCTGAGTTCTTGCTGCTCAAAACTCTTCTCCTTGACACAGTATCCCTTGATCCAGAAACCTTCCTCCTCACTCCCCTCTATCATTACTGCAGCCTCTCCTTGATTTAGGATCAACTCCTCAAGGCTGAAGCTTTTCCTAACTCCTCCTTAATGCCACCAGGGAGTGCCTTGCCTCTTTTATAAGTTGGCAGTGCAGTCTTCTTCCCAGTATTAGGATCCCTGATAGTGATAATTACACTACTATCCTTCAAGTTCTGCACATTACTCTCAGTGGCTGTATCAAATGGCCTCCTCAGTAATACTATATAACAGATTCAAAGAGTCAGAATTATGAAATGTTGACTTTGCAGTTAAAGATTATAATATATGGGACTTTTCCTTCTAGTCCTGCTACTAGTATTCTCTCTATTATGGTTGCTATAGTAAGCATTGCATTTAACCAGAATGTCTTTGGTAATTCAGATTCAATTAGCATTACAGTTGCTATATTAATAAGCATTTGATTCATGCATTCAGCCAAACCATTTTGTTCAAGAGTATCTGGTGCCATTATGAGGTAGACTGTCTCTATTTTGCTGAGTGCCTCTTAGAATGACTCTCCTATATATTTTCCACCATTGTTTAATTGAAAAAATCCTATGAAGTTTTTTAACAAATGCAGCTCTTTAATTTTTACTCTAAGATGTGTTTGTACATTGTTTTTGAACTAGCAAAAGCACTCTAATGCCTTACTCTTTTGTCATATGAAGTATATCCACAAGAACCTCCCATATTCATCAATAAATATAATCCAGTACCTATTTCTATAGCTATCAGGGAACCACTCATTTAGAGGTTCCTTAGCCCATGTTTCCTTTCAATTTTCAGGCCTTTGCACTCTAATTCACCTGCTGTCAAGCACTTTTGTTGAAATCCTCATTGGCTGGACTATGGGAACAAACTTCCTCATTGGTCTGGAGCCAAATGCAGTCACATGTGACATTAGTGTTCTTAGAGGTCTTTTCTCCACCAAATAGCTTTCCCTCACTTTCTATAACTCAGCCAGCACTTCTAGCTGACCTCCTTGAGGCATCTGATCTACAGAATAATGCTTGGAACTACTTGCTTGCTTTAGAAGCTTAGATACAGGCCACTTAAGCTTTTTTTTCTTTTCACATTGTCAAACTTGCTGAATTATGATAAATAACAGATACCATCTCCCACTCCTTATAATTACTTTTGGAGCACCTTCCTTCTACTCCTTTTGCTTCTCCTACACTACTGAGACTACTGGAACTCATAGTGACAATTCATCCCACCACTGCTGCATCTAATAGAATTTCATGCCTAGCACTTCTAAATATTTATAATGGTGAATATATAGTGGGAAAACACTTTTTACAATCTTGCATCACTTATATTCAGCTTAGTGGTGATGCATTTGACTCTGATGCACTGAGGATAGTATAGATCCTCTCCTACATAAAAGCAGGCCATGCTTCAACTTATGAGTATTCTGACATCATAGAGGAATAAACAGCTTTACATGTTGGGAAGACTTTGAGAAAGATTTTAGAGCTGAGTTCTTCCCACTAGATCTAGCAAGAACTACTGCACTCTCTCTTTGTAACTACAACCAATATGGCCAAGGAAGAACTTTGGATGACTATATTGACTCCTTCTGTGCATTAGTGGAGCAGGCAAAATATCTAGATGGCCTTTACCTTACACTTATGGAGCATATTGATAATTTAGCTAAAAGATGCCTAGATGATGAGTGGATTGAAATCTAGTATAGAGTAGCTTGAGATTAGTAGTAGCTCATAGAGCTAAAATAAGAGTTATAATGCTCCCACATCTTTCCTCCTGTTTACTGCCCCACTTTAGCATCAGCTACATACTCTACTCCCTTGGCTCCTCATTCTCCACACCCATTTATAACAGGAACTCCTCTAGTTTTTTAGTCATGATCACTCCCTCCAGGAGCTCCTATAGAAGTTGATGCCTCTTGCCAGTGCTTTACTACACCTCTTTTCTGCCACTAATATGGAAAGCCAGGCCACTTTGCATGCTATTGCCTACAAGGATTAGAGGTCCATTATTTTTTTGCTTCTGAGCAAGAAGAGCTCCTGTTGCAGCTTTTTGCTGTAAAAGATGCCTCTAATGATCCCTCTCCTAACACACCAGCAGTAGAGACCTTACCTGTAGAGCTATTGGATACTCCAGCTCTTATTCTGAATACTAAGGAGGATTTTTAAATAAGTAATGGATGAATTATACACCTCCACCACTTAGTGCCAATTAGTTTGCCTATTTATCTATAGAGTCTGCCAATACAATTTCTGATGACCATGATTCACTGATTGAAACTGTAAGCACATCCTCCAACATACAAAACATCTCCTTAGTCCAAGGTCTAAATAAAGCCTTACCTCCTCCTCTTCTATCATATTTACATATTTTAGTATAGGAATGACACTTTCACCAATACATTGTAGCTTCTGCTCCTTTCTTCAACTCTTTATAGCTGAATGTAGAGATTAAAACTGTCAGGTTCTGCTGAGTTGGGGGCTTTTTGGGAAAGCAATGCCCTTACAAGGCAGACTTGATCTACAGATACTTGGGTATCTGGAGCTCCAGGACTAAGGCTCTGGGGTTCAAGATGTGGACAAGGGGTAGTCTTGGGGAATGGAACTTGACCCGGGGCTTCGGGTGTTTTGGAGAGGCTGGGAGTTGGTGGAGGTCAAGTCAGAACTGGAGGTTCTAAGACAAGACCTGGTTAGCAAATTATGAGTTGCAAAGTGTGTACCAAACTTAAAGTACGCAATTATTCCGGCATGCCAGTCAAAGCATGCTAGTCAGTGTGTACCAGTCAAGCAAAAGGGCATGCAACAATTCAGGTAATATCCAGACTAACAAATACAGTGGTAAACTATGCTATAAGTACTACAGGGTCAGGTCTCGGGGTTCCGGGGTGTCTGGGATAGTTTCTGGGAGGCATTGAGTAATAGGCCAGGACTGTATACTTGGATTGTGCATGTGGAGTGCGCAATTAATTGGCATGGGGGGTTTGTGATGCGTGATGGCCGGAAGCAGGTAGCATGATTTGGCAGTTGATGGCAGTCAATCCTGGGGTCCATGATGCAGGGTTCCTGGGGGTTGGCTGATGGCAGTTGTGATGCGAGTTGATGGTGATGTTGGTAGTTGTGGGGGCAGGGTGTGTTGTGGAGTTAACAAAAGAGGGTCTCAAATGGGGTTCTAAAGTTGTCCCAGGGGACTCCAAAAGGGGTTGTAACATCACCCCCCCCTCAGTGCCGAGACCCTCTGAGGCGCGTGTAACCGGTGGTTTGGACTGGGGTCCCACTTGTGGGATCTGGCACCTGACCTGCCACATATTAAAAAAAATTTTATTATCAACTCAATTATGTCATGCACACCGATGCATTCCCCGATACCCCTGGCTACTAACAAAGTGGCCCCCTTAGTCGTGTGAGAGGCTCAGGACATGCAATACTGTGTGTGTATAGCCATGTTCATTCAATGTGAGTATCACTGCATTGTCCGTTTACTATGACTAACCTTCTTTTTTCAGAACTACACAATAATCTTGCCCCGGAGGTGGGTCCCAGCCAGCCCCTAGAGCCTGCTTCCAATGCAGGCCCTGGTAACCTTCCAGAGCCTCATCTGAGTTGTCCTGTGCCCACTTTTGTGTAGAAGACTGTCTCCTCCTCTCATCTGCAACCCCCTCCCTGTCTTAGGCTGTCTGCCCCTCATTTTTGTCATTCTGGGATGGCAATAGGAGCCATTTCTGAGGTTCTGGAGAGCCGTCATGTTGCATGGGTGGCCATAACCCAGGAACAATTTAGAGAGGCCCTGAAAAGGCTCTGGAGTCTGCCTGCTTATGCTTGGTGTGTAAGTAATAGATCAGTGAGTGGTCTCCTATTCTGGGTCTCTTTGCTGATTTCAGTGCAGTGCAAGCACTGCACCCAATGACAGGTCCCCTGTCTGTTCAAGGTCCTGGGCCCCTCGTCCCACCAGGATACAGCCATGTGTGAGATATGCCGTCTTAACCATGAACAATGTTCCGTATTGGTGCTGTGGAGGGTGCACTGCGTTTCTCAGGAGCAGAGGTGGCTGCTAGGGGGAATCACCCAGAGGATGGGAGTCGAGGAGCGGGACTGAGTGGTGGAGCTAGTGGGGGAGGCACCCACGGAGGTGTCTGGTGGAGGTTCAGGGGGTTGGGGGGTGAGGGGTCGGGGTCATCCCATGGTCCTAATTACTCATCAGGCAACCTGGGCCAGGACTGGCAGTTGTGAGGGCTGTGGGAGGCACCCAGACAAAGGGAAGAGGCGGGTGTCACCCAGTCCCTCCCCGGGGCCTTCTAAGAGGGTGCGTCTGCCCACAGAAACTCTATTCCTGGATTTGCCAGTGTGCCTCTCCTTGGCGACCTTTTCCCCATTATCCAGGCAGCTGCTAGATGCTGAGATGAGGATTTGGCAGGAGCATTTGAGGCAGGGTAAGTGCAAGGAAGGGGCAAGGAAGGGGGTGCTGCATTATGAGGTGGCCATCCTGGAGCTGGAAGAGGTGAGGGTGGCCTTAGGAGAAGTCAAGGGTTAGGCAGGGCCCCCAGGGCAGGGTTTGTCAAGTCCAGGGCTGGTCAAGGCCCTGCATCAGGACATGGTGATTGGGCATATGGCCTTCCTGAGTGAGTTATTCCCTCTTGCAGTTGGGTCAGTACTGATATCCCCAGGTTGGGCTTGGGAGCATTGCCTGCTTCTGGACAGGGCTGCCATGGTGCTCTTGTCCTTGCAGAAGGGTGTGCAGATGGAGGTGAGGAATCCCAGAGTGGAGCGTGGCCTGGACCTGCTGGGAAAGTTGGTGATGGCCCACCACCAGAGAAATGTCCTGGCCCTGGAGTCGTAGTTTGAGTGAATCCTGGACAAAGGCAAGCAGCTCCCATACTAAAAGGAAGGTAGGGTTTTAAAAAGGGGAAATAAAAGGTATACATGGGAGTTGAATTCCTACTAAACCCAGAGGCAGGGGTTATGCCTACTACTGCTATTTGTGAGTCCTGCATCCCAGAGGGTCATTTTCTAGGTGACATTGCTGGAAGTCCTGGAGTTTGTCAAGGGCACTGTTGAGGTTCCGGCGCAGTTCCCAAGTATCATCCTCCAGGCCATACCCATGCCATTATACAAGGAAGTGGGGTCGTCCATGAATGTTCCAGGAGTCAAGGATGTCTTCAACCTTGTAGTGATACTTGTCCTCAACTTCAACCAGGGAAGGGGGTTTGGGGCATCACTTGGGAAAGGGGTCCAGAGAGTGTCTTTCCAGGAGGTGGATGTGAAACACCAGGTGCAAACCTTTAAGTCCTGGGGAGAGTTTGATCTTATAGGTGTAGAATGAAACTTTTTTCAAGACCTTGAATAGGCTGAGGCACTTGTGATCGAGCTTTGGGGAGGGCCAGTGGGTGCAGAGGTAGTGTCAATCTAATTATACCTTTGTCCTGGGAGTCCAGTCAGGGGTGTCTTCCCGTTTTTGGTTGGCATGTTTTGCATAGGCCTGGTTTGTGGTGTCAATTTCCTCCCAGAAAAATGCATGAAGGGACTGAAGATCCCGGACAACTTTGTGAGTGGCATGCAATGGAATGTCCCAGAGCAAGAATGTCAGTCAGGAGTGATATCCTTTGTTAGCAAAGAAAGGGGTCACCCCAGTGGCAGAGTGTGGCATGTTGTTGTAGGTGAATTTAGCCAGGGGGAGCTTAGTGCGCCAGTTGTTCTGTAAGTAGTTAATGTACAGCTGGAGGTACTGCTCAAGAGACTGGTTGACTCTTTTGGTTTAACTGTCAGTTTTGGGGTAGTAGGTAGTAGAGAGGCTAGTTTTTACTTCAAGGGCCTTGCATAGAGAAGTCCAAAACTTGGACATGAAGAGTGGGCCATGGTCAGAGATGATATCAGGCAAAGACGTGCTTAAGGAATAGCTGGGCGAAGTCCAGGGCAGCATCTGTAGTGTGGCAGGGGAGGAAGATGCCCTGTTTGGTTAGTCTACACACAACAATGAGGATGGCATCAAACCCTTCTGATTCTGGGAGTTTGATGATGTGATCTAGAGATATGGAGAACTAGAGGCATTGTTTGACTGGCAGGGGTTTCAGGAGCCCATAGGGTCAGTGTCAGGGGACCTTGGCCCAGAGGCAGGGTTTGCATGATTGAATGTAGTGAGTCATGTCCTTCTTCAACCTTGGCCAAAAGTAAGCCTGAGAGATAAGCTAGAGGATCTTATGTATCCCAAGGTGTCCCCAGAGCTTGTGGTCATGGTGTTGGCAGAGAACATTGTAGTGGAGTTGGGCATGATCTGGGATATAGATGTGGCCATTCCGGAGGAGGAGTTTTTTATCAGGGGACAAGGAGAAGGCAGGGTCCTGGTTGGTTCTGTCGAAGGGGTTGCGAGGGTCATGGTTGATGAAATACTTGTTCCAGGGGGCATGGCATATCTGGCTCAGGATTCCTTCATCATTCAAAATCAGTATGGCATTCAGATGTTCAGGGGGGATCACCATGTGATAATTGAATGCATTGCGTTCTACCTCAAATGATTTCTTGGGGTAGACGTCCAGTCATTGGGTGAGGGCATTGGGTTTAGCTCTGAGTTGTCCTGGATGGTACTGGATTGTAAAGTCATACTCCAAGAGAATCTTAGACCATTGGGCCTGCCATTGGCTGAGTTGCTTGGTTGTGGTGAAGTACTGCAGATTGTTGTAATCCAAGTAGACCTGGATCTGGTATTAAGCTCCCTGTAAGGGCGACCTCTGGAGGCTATGGCTCAGTCACACAGCTGGCAGAGGGAAATCCAAAGTGTATTAGAATATGTACTGACAATATTATAACAACTACTTACCTGGCAGAGGGAAATCCAAAGAGAACAAGTCTGGGAACTCCCTATGCCAGGTTGGACGCTTCTGGGGCTTCTGAAGTGTGGGAAACAACTGTACAGTACAACAAAACCTTAAAAACTCGAAAATTGACTAACCAAACAACAGCACAAACAAGGCAGGAAAACTCCGGACTTTAGAAGTCAGCAAGGCAAACTCCGGCTTATATAAGCAGCCTGGAAGCGGTGCTGGAGGGTCCACACTTGTCTGGATGATAGCTAAAGAATATGAGAGAAGATAAAAGAAGTAAGAAATGAATGGAAGGAGAGTGAAGGAATAAGAAGTGAAAGAAGAAGGGAAGGAAGGAAATGAGGAGTCCCCTGACATCACCCCCCCTCTAGAGTGCAGCGTCTCGACGTGCTGGGTAGAAGTAATTCTGGATGGCCTGGTCTACCTTAGAAAGAGAATAAAGACCTCTAATTGCTTGAGGAGCATTGGGATGCTGCTAGTAGAATTCTCGGACCAAGGCAGGGGCATGGACATTCTCTTGTAGCTCCCAGGAGATGTCCTCAATTCCATAGCCCTTCCACTTGACCTTGAATTGAAGCTTGTTCCTAAAGAGTCGGCTGTCAAGGATCTGTTCCACTTCATACTCTTCTTGGTTGTCAACTAGTACTGGAGGTGGAGGTGGCTGTAGGCATCGACCTGGAATTGGATCTTCAGGTGCTGGAGAGAGTTTTACCACATTAAAGACTAGATGGAGTCAACTCATTCCACTAGGCAGCTTGAGTCAATAGGCTAGTGGGCCCACTTGCCTTAATATGAAAAAGAGTCCTAGACAGTGATGAGAGAGCTTCTAAGAAGGTCAGGTAGTAGCAATGTCAGAGGCGTCCAAATAGACTCGATCTCCTGGCTTGTACTTGGGGGCTGGAGCTCATCCACGATTGTCATAACGGGCTATGTCATTCTTTGCCTTAGCTAAAGCAGCCTTGGCTTCCTCCTGAGCCATCTTCATCCGGTTTAAGAACTCGTTGACAGCTTCATTCTCTGAAGGTTGCCCCCGAGGCTCAAATCCCATTTGGGGATGCTGACCAGTGTCTAGAAGGAAAGGAGACATCTGAGTGGCAGCATGCACATGGTTGCTGTATTGAAACTCTGCCTCTGGTAATAGGTCATCCCAGTCATCTTGTCGCTTGTTACAGAAGAGCCGGAGATACTGTTCTAGCTCCTGGTTGACATGCTCGGTCTGGCCATCAGACTGAGGGTGATAGGCTGTGGAAGTGTGGAGCTTGACATGGAGGAGGCAGTATAGTTCTTTAGTAAACTCTGCCACAAACTGTGGTCCACGGTCAGAGACGTAAGCATCTGACAGCCCATGGAGTTTCCAGACATGCTTTCGGTACAGATTAGCAGCACCCATGGCTGAGCAAGTAGTGTGTGTTGGAATAAAATGAGCACGCTTGCCACAAAGATCCACCACTACCATGATTGCATCATATCCATGAGAGTTTAGTAGCTCAACAATGAAGTCTACAGAGGCCATACTCCAACGCTCAGCTGGAATAGGCAAGGGAGTAAGCTGTCCCATAGGAGGCTGACAACGAGGCTTAGTCTGAAGGCAAAGGTCACAGGTGGAGGTGTAGGTGCCAATATACCATGACATTTGAGGCCACCAGTAATTCCGTGAGACCAGCTCCAGTATCTTCCATCTACCAGGATGTCCTGCAACTCGGGAGTCATGATGCTGCTCTACAATCCACCTCCGCAGGTCAGGCAGATTAGGAATATAAATGTGCCCCCGGAAGATAAGAAGACTATTCTCTAAAGACCATTCATCAGTGCGGACAGACTTTACTCCAGTTTTTTCTCTAGTATGCAAGGCTATGGCAGCCTTGGCTACCAGATCTTCCTGGGCGCCCTCTTGGTTACCTCGTCGGATGTCTCGGAGGATGCTCACCTCTTCTCCCTGGCCAGCCACACCTTCCAGAGCATGGATGGCAAATAGTTCTGGCTTCAGAAGTACAATATGGTCATTGTTGTTAGCTCCTAAGCCATGGTCTGCTTGCCTAGAGAGTGCATCTGGCTTGCCCATGCTTTGTCCAGGTTTGTGGTGCAGAGAGAAGTCAAAGTTGGCTAGATACAAGGACCATTGAGCCTGTCAGCGGTTGAGTTTCTTAGCTGTCCGAAAGTACTCTAAGTTCTTGTGATCAGTTCACACTTTGAATTTATGCCTAGCACCCTCAAGGAAATGTCGCCACTCTTCAAAGGACCAAATAATGGCTAACATCTCTTTGTCATGGATCTCATAGTTTTGCTCCACTGCATTGAGACTCTTGGAGTAGAAGGCCACAGGATGCCACTTACCATCCTCTCTTGACTGTTGAGAGAGAACAGCTCCAGTAGCAAAATCTGAGCTATCAGCTTCCACATGGAAGAGAGAGTCATCATCTGGGAATAGAAGGACAGGCTTTGAAGTAATCACCTGTTTGAGGGCATTAAAGGCTGTCTGCTGTGCTGCATCCCAGTGCCAAGGAGTATTCTTAGTGGTGAGATCAAAGAGAGGCCTGGCATGGTGTGAGAATTCCTGAATAAACCTCTGGTAGAAGTTGGTGAAACCCAGAAAGGCCTGGACCTCCTTCTTATTCTTAGGCTCGGGCCACTCTACCACACCAGCCACCTTGACTGGGTCCATCTCAGCCATTCCATGAGAGATGATCAGTCCAAGATATTCAACCTTAGTCTGCTCAAACTCACACTTCTCTGGCTTGAGATAGAGCTGATGTTGGTGAAGACATTCCAGTACAATGCGTGTAATCTGATGATGCTCCTCTAGAGTCTTGGTATAGATGAGGATATCATCAAGATACACACATACGACACCTTCTGCT
>QLON01001709.1:11199-44157 GCA_003313675.1 Termitomyces heimii | reverse complement strand
GGAACCGGAATACTTTGCATTGCACCTTGGGACTCACATTGTTTCGCGCTATTCGCATGTACACAAAGTGTTCATCACGATTGAACAACTGAGATGGTCACGAATCCCTATCAACAACACTCAGAGCCCTAAAGGCGCAGCACCAGGTCACACACACTCATTCCTACGCGATGGGGACGATAAGCGTGTTATCAAGGTCGAGGTAAGAAGCTAAAATGCCGGATGCTCTATCTTTGGAATTCATCGATATATGATATAGGTCGATGCATCTGCAGGCAAAGATAAACTCATTGGTCGGGTCTCAGCCGGGATTACAGATCTTCTTGGTGTGCCATTTCTCCCCTATATTCAACCTCTTTCTGACCAAATTAATAATCGCGGCAGTTCTCAAATCGACCGGGTCCGCTTTCACATCATTCATCAGAGACGAATATACAACCCTTGCAGAAGTCGATGACCGCATCTTCAGCACTGCCGTATACACATTCGCGTCGATCGACATTGCTGCGCCGGAAGACGAGAAAAAGCTTGATTTTAAACTAGGAGAAACAGTCAAAGGATCCGTTTGGGATGCTATAGGTGTTGCCCAACGCGCAAGGGATATAACTTTGGAAGTCTTCGCAGAAGACGACAGTGCAAGCGTCAGGACGGCACTAAAGGTCCAATGTTCATTATTCGCCACAAATCGACTCCATTTGATGGTACCGCCCCTGTTATCCAGTATGGTAAATCCATTTCGAAAATGCATCAGCAGTATCTATTAATCACATCGGATTTAGGATACGGAGGCTTCAATGTATCAATCGATCCCTTCTTTAGTTCCACTATACTAACTTTCCTGCAAATATATGGTGCCATCCTTGCGGTCCCTAACATCAGAGGCGGCGCTGAATTTGGCGAAGACTGGCACAAGGCAGGGATCAGGGAGAAGAAGGTTCGTCTCCACTTTTGAAGATGTCTCATCGATGCTTATTGATCTTATCCTGGATGATTGATAGGTCAACGTGTTTGATGATTTCATTGCGGCAACTTGAGATGAAATCAGCTTGGAAGTACCACGAGTATTTATCGTCTTCATCCTAGAGAGCATCTGGTAAAGAACAAGTATGCTGGGGCAGGAAAGGTGGCCATTAATGGCGGGTCGAATGGCGGTGAGCTCTTCTTGTCTCCCCTCCTCATCATTTTGTCTGAAATCAGTGTCTCGAGGTTTGCTTGTTGGGGCTTGTATCAACCGTGCTCCCGAAGGCACATTTGGTGCAGCTGTAGCGGAAGTAGGGGTCATGGATCTTCTCAAGGTATTCTTCGAATCTCTTCCTAGCCCTTGTTAGGCTAATCACCTTTCAACGCAGTTTTCAAAATTTCAAATTTACTATTGGTAGGCTACTTTTTTGATGCTTTCAATCACCG
Source organism: Termitomyces heimii (assembly GCA_003313675.1). Classification (NCBI taxonomy): domain Eukaryota; kingdom Fungi; phylum Basidiomycota; class Agaricomycetes; order Agaricales; family Lyophyllaceae; genus Termitomyces; species Termitomyces heimii. The sequence continues at coordinate 42,750 of QLON01001709.1, read as the reverse complement.
TATTCAACTGGCATTAACTTGGTAGGGAAGGCATGGACCTCTGATTACGGCGATCCGGACATTCCTGAGGATTTTGACTTCATCTATCCTTTGTCACCATTACACAATGTCCCTACTAATAGGGTATTACCGCCGACGCTGTTCATGACAGCCGACTGTGAGTCGGAACTTTGCCTAGACGACTGATTGCATTGATCTTCGTGCTATAGATGATGACCGTGTCGTCCCTATGCATTCCTTCAAGCTTGCAGCGACTCTTCAATATACGTTGCCCCACAATCCTCATCCTCTGCTCCTACGTGTCGACAAGAAAGCTGGTCATGGGGCCGGCAAATCTACTGGAAAAAGGTCCCACTTTCACTCTTCAGTCGTTATCTATGACAGTATTATGACTAACTTTTCTTTTTTTAGGATTAAGGAAGCGGCAGATAAATGGGGATTCGTTGCTCAATCATTGGGTTTGGAGTGGAAAGATCCCAGATAAGCTCGATGTCTATTTTTTCTTTACCGGGAACATTTCGATGGGAGGTTTCAAAGATGCGTTTTGTAATTGCAACTACAAACGGATATTGTATATATGGCTTTCAGTAAGTCTGATTCACGATAGTATGCTTTCGCAGTCCGAAAACGTTCTGGCAATTCGATGTGCTGGATAATGACTGATGTTCTACTATCTGATGATTTCTGATGATTGATGCCCGACAATCTACAGCTCATCAAGATCAACTTGATTTAGGGATGCCAACCTGAAAGTTGAAGTTTCACGAAACGGTTCCAGGCAGAATCCCTGTTTTTAAGACACGATTTGTTTTTGACTTTGGCACCGGAGCTGTGATAGTCTGAGTTGACTTTTCCATTACAAAAAAAGCGTATGGCTACCATTCGTGTTCTCTGTGATGTAGAAGCGGCGCAAGAACATAATAGCTTCTTCCCTCAGATAGCCTCCTGTTGCTTTATAAGAGTGGACGGGATGATCTATACTGTTACAAGGATAAGACAGTTCAGAGATCAGGAATGTTGGATGGGGAGTAGTCGGATACTACCGAGGACGGGAGATATTCTCGGCCTTCCAGAGCAGTCGCTTAGTATGTTGGAACCATGGCCTCATTGTACCACGAACAACGATGCAAAGGCCACAGTGGTTCCTTTGTTCTCACACGTATATAACTAGATCCGATTATAGGTGCCCCCAGTTCCGTTTATACGTTAACTGGGGTACGTTACTTACATATACTATACATATACACATACTAATCACCACCGTACCTAGATATCATACTAAACGTATTGTCTATTCAGGTGTTGTGTATCGCTTATTGAACAGTCGGAATACAAGTTCCAACATAGTAGTTCCATAGTGAGAGGGCAGGAGACGCGTACACTCTTCCCCGAGTTTGTATGTCCTTCAGATCCAGTCAGAACCATCAACAGTGCGAGAAACAGCACCACATACCAATCGTTCAAAAACTCAAGACTTCCTGTGGCATTCCACTCCGCGGCTGCCTTGTTCAATCTCGCTGCCAGTGTCACCAGTCCTCCGTAAGATGATGTTTTTATATGTAGACTTCGGAATCAACCATACACTTGTCATATATGGCAACGCGTACAGGTGTGAGAAAAGATATAGATACTGTAAACTTTGTTGCCAGGAAGTGCTCCATGATCTTGTCCTACGACGTTCCGTCTGTCCTGCGGCGCTCCATCTTTGTCTTGGAATCAGATGCGGAATGCCTTTGATTAGAATATAAGAAAGAAGAATTGGTCCGTGTGGAATGAGCTAGTCTTCAAACCGTTCCGCTGCACGAAGGAGTCAACTTCTGTCTCATGAAGGGTTTCAGAGAGGCAATGGAGGTCTCCTGCATTGCCGGAGGCTCGTTGCACATTCTTGAGACTGAAAACCGCTTTGACAATTTCAACAATGGTCTTGTTCACAGAAGCTTCACCGGAGCAGTGACGGAAGGCAGTGCCGTTAATGCAAGAAGATGCCGCCTGATGCGTTGGATTGACTTTGGTGGCTTCGGAGAATTCAACAGGCTAGAACACATGGACGGTATCAGACGTCGACATGATTCAAGAAGGCAATACATACATTAATATAGCATTCCTAAAGCTAGCTCAAATGCCATTACCGGCTTTAACTTCCATATGAGGATATACAGGACCTTGATCAACTATAGCATCTTCCACGACTGCTCTCCAGAGACCTGAGTATTGAAACGAGGTTCAACCTGGCTGGCTGATCTTGCACAGATTATCAAGAGATAACCGGACAAATGCAACTCGGGTCTCAATAAACACTCAATTTCTCACATCGCGCTGTAATGCGCCTAAGAAGTGCAAAATCACTAGTCCGAATTATATATATAATAGTCATCTCTTGTACCCTTCGCTCGCCAATAATCATACACATTGCAATGTCCACTTGCCATGGGGCGCTCACCGTCCCCCATGCTGAAAATGAAACTGGAACGGCCCGCCGTGGCTGCCAGCGCCAGGGAACCCGTGCCTGCTGGAAGAATTGCACAAAGGGGGTGCCCGCCTGCCGTGAATAGGTATGCGTACCCGCCCTGTTGCGCCATCGAGTCGTTTGGGTCTTTGCCGTTGTTGAAACGCGCACGGAGCTCTGTGGATGGACGGGCGTTAGTGGGAGTTTGAGCAAGAAAGAGGCGAGATACAGAAGGGATAGGGAGATAGTTGTGATGCTTACCGGGGTTGCTGAGGACTTCGTATGCCTCATTAACGGCAGCCATTTTAGCTTCCAAACCACCCTTGTCTGGGTGAGCGGTTTTCGCTGCCATTCGACTAGACGGAGATAATCAGCAGACTGTACAAGAAAGAAATACTTCTTGATATTTCTGTGTTGGTGATCTTATTTCTATCCTTTTCATACAATGGCACTGCACATTGTGTGAACCCAGTTTGGTGACTTTGGTCCATGTATGATGAAAATCCATCAGATATGAAGTTCAACAGGGACTCAGATTTGTCCGGTTGGTGGGCGTTTCTCGAACTAAAAGTTTCACGAGGACGCTCCGAGTTTTGTTAGAACTAGATACTTAGATAGACCGCCTGACAATATAAGTAAGTTTAGAGTCCTCAGTTCAATACTCAATTGACTGTAGCTACCTGACAATATAAGTAAGTTTAGAGTCTGTGAGGTAGCGTAAGAACGTATGAATTGATGTAATAGTGATGTTTGCTTACCCTCAGTTCAATACTCAATTGACTGAGGGTATTCGTAGCATAGTGTCTGTATATATACATATTCTTGTAACAATGGAGGGCCACATAAGTGGCCGGCATGATATAAGTGACGAGTTGAAAGGAAGTGATGAGATAAGGCACAATGGGCAGACGTAGGGGTCGATGGTGCTTTGATGATCAGTGAATCGGATGACTAACACTCCTCCTCACCATGGACTCTGAGTCCGTATGTTGTGTCTCCTCCTCACGTGGGATTGTGGCAGTCGTTTATTGCGGGTGGAGGCCTAGGAGGGCATGCAGGCGCAAGAAGAGAGGGGCGGCAAGCGCTTTGGTGAAGACATCTGCGATGTTGAGCTTAGTGTTTATGTAGCAAATACAGATTTCCCCAGACTGGACACGTTCACGAAGAAAGTGATACTTGATATTGACGTGTTTTACGCAGGCATGGAGAGTAGGATCTTCAGATAGGTTGATGGTGGCATTGTTGTTGCACAGGATAGGCATTGGTTTGTCGGTGTTGTCATACCCAATACCTTTGAGTAGGGCTCGCAGCCAGATGCATTCCTGGGTGCTCTCAAAAGCGGCCATGTACTCTGCCTCGCATGAGGAGGCAGCGACAGATTTTTGTTTACGTGCTGCCCATGACACCATGCCAGAACCCAGGCTCCATGCATAGCCGCCAATGCTTCGTCGTGTATCAAGGCAATTTGCCCAGTCAGAATCAGTGAACCCGGTGAGGTTGGCAGGGTTGTCAGTGCCACCAAGGATCAGTCTCATATCCTGGGTGCCTTTCAAGTAGTGTACGAGTCTTGTGGCAGCTTGCCAGTGGATATCAGTGTAGCAGTCGACGAATTGAGTAAGTTGCTGTATGGCGTAGGATATGTCAGGGCAGGTGGAGATAGTGAGGTATAGTAGGCATCCGACTAAGGATCGGTATGGGATTTTGTTGAGTGTGCTGATTTCCTCGGGGAAAAGGGATGATCTGTCGATGTGTCTCAGTTTGAGGCTGGGTTCCATGGGAAGGGAGAGTGGAGCTGCACTGGACTGGCCGAATTGACTTATAATTTTCTGAATTAGGGTGCGCTGTGAGAGCTTGACAGTGCGTGTGTCATGATCCCACTCGACTGCAATGCCCACGACAAATTTTGGAAGGCCTAGGTCGGAAATGGTCTAGGCTGAGCGGAGTTGATCTTTGAAACGTTCATTTTCGGCCTTGCTGCTTGCAATGGACAAGAAGTTGTCAACGTGCACTGCCACTATGACTGTGCCAGTGTCACACTTCCTATAGTACATGCATGACTCACAGGGAAGACGTGTGAATCCCCAAGAGAGCATGTTATTGTTCAGAGTGCAGTTCCATATGCGTCCAGCCTGCTTCATACCGTAGAGTCCCCTGAGTAGACACCATACCCAATCTTCTTTGCCAGTTTCTTCGAAGCCTTCTGGCTGTTCCATGTATTGTGTTTCGTCTTTGGGAAGTAGGCCATAGAGGAAGGCTGTCTTGATGTCAATTTGCGTCGCATCCCAGCCTTGGGCTGCTGCAAGGTGTAATAAGACTCGCCACGATTCCATTCGCACTGTGGGTGAGGTGGTCCTGGTATAATCACGGCCATATACTTGCTCAAATCCCTTGAAGACAAGTCAAACTTTGAAGCAGACCGCTTTCCCATTCTCATCACATTTGATTTTGAAGACTGGCCTGCCTTTCTGTACCTTTTGACCTGGCGGGACTTGGTCTCATGGGATTAACTTATATACTCCCATATCTTTAAGAGATTGTAGTTCTTCTCTGTACCCAGCCTCCCATTGCTTGGCATCGGCTGATTCTTTGGCCTCCTTCCACGTCTGTGGCTCATCGCCAAGGTCAATTGTATGGGGGTCACCGAGAGATTCCGCTATGGCCAGTAGGTGCTCTATGTCCTCCATGGATGCAACATTGGCTAGGTCTGTGGTGTCTCCTCCTGTCACAGGTGGATTCACTTGTTGATCATCGGAATTTGTGTCATGAGGCTGAGGGACATCAGTGTCAGTTGTGCCCTGCCTGTCATTCTGTGCTTCTGCTCTAGAAGCATGCAATCTATTGCCAGCCGCACATGAGTCCAGTACAGCTTGTTCGGTTTGTGTTATTGGTGGGTTGTCTGGGCTGGCTTTGGCAGTAGGTACATGGGCATGTCCAGAGCATTGAGGAGCTAATGCTGCATTGTTGTCATTTGGTTCATGAGCAGCGTTTGGTAAGATTTCTGGCTGTATAGTTTGTGTCGGGGGCGGTTCATCATCATCATCTGTGGGGAACGGGTTGATTGATGATGTTTTTTAGATGTCATCAATCAATGTTGGTTCAGCCGTATTGGGCAGATCAGGTCCCGCGTTTGTGGGCATGGGCACTTCTTTTTGTTTGTGAGTCACTTCCACTGATCTGGCAGGGTCATTGTGTCATTCCAGAAATCATACATGGTATGACTCGTAGATTTTCCTGGTACGTGGGTCATAACATCTGTAGCTTTTAGAGTTTTGGGCATATCCTATCAGAATACATTCTATTCCTTGAGCATTCAGTTTTGGGTTGTGCTGATGTAGGATGAGTACAAAGGCCCTGCAGCCTATCTCATGCATGTATGAGTAGTCAGGGGGGCGGCCATACCACAGTTCAAATGGAGTCTTGCCATGTAATGATTTGGTTATCATTTTTGCATGGAGGTGTGATGTGGTTAGATAGAATTCATCCCATAGCATTTCTGGACACTTAGCGGCAAGCCTCATAGTTTGTGCTTTTCCTTGGAGGGTCCTGTGCATTCACTCCACTTGTCCCATGTGTTGCAAAGTGTACGGTGAGCCATACTTGTGTTTCATGCCTTTAGATGCAAGCCACATTTCAATTTGGTGATTCTTCAACTCACCGTCATGGCCAGTTCGATACATGCCAACTTTTTCACCAATCTCGAGTTCTCTGGCCTTTTCCCATGCTTGCAGTGCTGAAAATGCGTTGGCTTTTGATTTGAATGGAATAGACCAGGGCATATTTGTATAGTCGTTAACCAGATCCATAATATATTTGTTTCCTGTACAAGATTGTACATTCATAGGTCCTGCCAGATCTATCCATACTATTTGTAGCCTCCTAACTGCCCAACGCCCCTCCTCCCACACTTTTGGGACCAATGTTTTTGTCTGCGTACCAAGTATACAGACATCACATTTGGTTTGTGCAGAGAGGGAGGAGGATGTTGTACCTGGCAGGAGGCCATTGCATGCCATTGTTGCGACAACTTGGTAGTTAGCATGTCTGAGATGCCAGTGCCACGTATCGATCTTGACCAGTCATTGTGCAGCAGTTAGGGCATGTTTGGCCAGAGCATCTTGTAGTTCGAGCGTGTAGAGGCATCATCCTGGAATGAGTGGTCCAGAGGCTAATAGCATTCCTGAGTTTTCATCGAGGATGGTTACTCCTGTCCGGCTGAATGTGGTGAGAGCTCGCATGCCGGCGGTCAATGCCGAGATAGAAATGAGTCGGACAGCAGAAGTCGAAATGTAGAGGGCATTCTCGAGGTATATTTCAGTTTGGTTTTGGACCTGTAATTGGATTTGTCCAATGCCAATGGCTTCAATAGAGGTTCCTCCTACTCCTTTAATGGCTCGAGGTGGGATGGACCATAGTGTGACAAAGTCGGATGCACATGGCAATATGTGAACGGTTGCCCCTGAATCCATGTAAAATGGTTTCTCAGCAAGCAATATGATTCGTGTATTGCTGGAGGAGTTTGTGGGTATGGCAGCTGTGGTTGCTAGGATGGTCTCACAGTTGTTTAATGTTGGGATCAAGTGTGTATTCTAGTTGATTGTCGCTTGTGGTTCTTTTTTGTCGGTGGCCATGAATCCGCCGTATTCAAAGAAGTCCATACTGGTGGTAGTTATGGTGCCTGCAAATTCGACAGGTTTGGCAGCTGTGTCAAGCTGAATCTTCTGGAGGTTGTCGACGTTGACGATGTAGGCCTGCCTGTCAAGTCCCTTTACTGCGATGCCATTCTTTATGTTATTGTTTCCTCCTCCTAACTTTGCTTTTCCTGCCTTAGCTCCTCCTTGTGCGGCTAGGCGCGCAGTCCTCGACTCCTCAATTGTCTTCCCTGCCATCCCTCCTCCAGGCTGAATGCACCACTCTTTTGTGTGTCCCTGACAGTTAAGTTTCAGTGCGTAGCATATGTCGCAACAGGGAAGGTTGGGGCCATGGTTGTGAGGGTGTGTGGTCAGCTTGGAGTCGCATGCGGTGAGGGCAGTGTCAATGGATGAGCCTTTGGTGAGTGTTGACAGGCTGTCGACAGTCTGGAATAGCTTCCTAATCTGTGAGGAAGTATATGGCGATGTTGTTGTAGCATCAGAGAGGCCACGTGAGACCTGAGTCTGAAGAGACTCGAAGGACTTGTCATTGATACTGTTCAGGAGGGCAATACATTTCAGCAAGTCTTTGTCTATGGTCCTAATTGCGAATGCTCAATCAATGAGGTCGCAAATCATATGAGCGGTGGTGTCAATCGGTTCTGCAATCGGTGCATATGTAGACAAGGCTTGGCGTATGAGTGTGACTTGTTTTACAGGTCCTTCATGTTGGGCGCAGGCTTTCAGGGCATCGTAACACTCTTTCGCAGTGCCGTCAGTCTCGAGGCCTTCTAGTTCAGCATCAGAGACAGCTGCACAGATGATGCCAATGATAAGGTCATTGTTAGATAACCAGTTGGCATATGAGTTGGGTTTGGTGCTCGGATTGGGCTGTGTGACAAGTCTATTAGGGTTCTTTTCTGATGAGAAGATGTACCGGTCTAGGCCACTTTGTTGCAAGAATATCTCGAGCTTCATAGACCATTTGGTAAATTCTCCAGTAGTGTGATCAAAAGGGGGCTTGGTAGCCGGCCAGTGAGCATTGAGTTTGGTGGGGCGAATCCGTGGATAAGCATTGTCGGCTGACATAGTAGGTGGTAGTGGGGAAATAGATCCCATGGGGGGGTCGAATTAGGGCATCTTGAGACAAAGGCTTTCTTTGTGCAGCGGAGAACAAGAGGTTTGATTTCGCTCTAGATATTTGCCCGGCTTGATTGGGGTCAGGGTCCGAGAGTGCCAAGAGTTGTGATACGTGAAGAGCAGATAGAGTTGTTGCCAAGCGTCTTTTCAGAGTTCGTTGTTCGATAGACCCATAACCTGTTAGAACTAGATACTTAGATAGACCACCTGACAATATAAGTAAGTTTAGAGTCCTCAGTTCAATACTCAATTGACTGTAGCTACCTGACAATATAAGTAAGTTTAGAGTCTGTGAGGTAGCATAAGAACATATGAATTGATGTAATAGTGATGTTTGCTTACCCTCAGTTCAATACTCAATTGACTGAGGGTATTCGTAGCATAGTGTCCGTATATATACGTATTCTTGTAACAATGGAGGGCCACATAAGTGGCCGGCGTGATATAAGTGACGAGTTGAAAGGAAGTGATGAGATAAGGCACAATGGGCGGACGTAGGGGTCGATGGTGCTTTGACGATCAGTGAATCGGACGACTAACAAGTTTGATGTCTGATCTCACCGGTCTTGTCATTTGTGCGACACTCCATGTCAGTTCTCGCGATCCCCCTTCTCGCAAAGCTTCTGAAAAAGAAGCCACTGTAACAAACTCTCGATATCTCAAGTGACCTCGAAAAACTTGAGAAAATCATCCTGTTTGGGCGGATCATTCTGAAGAATCATGACGCGGGCAACCGTGGATGTTTCCTTTTGTAAACGTTTTTATGACCAGGTACTTCCATCGTATCCGCCTCATGGTCATTACAGCTAGTTTGGGACATGAAGTCCCTAGGTGCGAACAATGCAAAGAAGGCGAGATCGTCAATTTTTGTCCGCTCAAACTTGACCACCTCATTCGCTCGTGAAGCTGTTGTATGGGGTCAGTTGTCGCATGCCAATGTTCTTCCATTCTATGGAATCTGCCAACTTAAAGAGAAATTATACTTCGTCTCGCCTCTGGTGCCAAACGGTGACGTCAATGAGTACCGTTGAACCGGCCTGAAGCCAATCGGCCTCGCTTGGTATTTGCATTATGCGTACTTCTACGGATCTGTTTTAATACTGATCTTTAGATTTATGGGGTTGCTGCCGGGATGGAATATCTTCACCAGAACGGCGTCGCTCATGGAGACTTGAAGTGCGCCAATGTCCTTGTCGCAGGAGAAGAACAAGCACCTCTTACAGACTTTGGTTTCTCTTATGTTACGGATTATAACGATAAGGCCCTCAATCTTTCAACACTTTCATCGAATCATGCCAGGGGTGGGACACGGGTATTTGAAGCTCCAGAACGATTAAATAATGATAGTAGGAGGGATGGAAAGAGTGATGTGTTCACTTTTGTAATGCTTTGCTATGAGGTACAATAAGTGACGTATGTCCTCAACGAAGACACTGATACTTGAAATAGATGTTCGACATTCCGGTGGGGGAGGCTGCCACTATCGACAAGGTCCATCGTGACATTGTCAATCATTCCAAACTCCCTCAGCAACCGGGACATCGAGACTACCTGTTGCGCGGTCTGACTGACGATATGTGGGCGATTATGAAGAAGTGCTGGTCTCATGAGCCAATTGATCGTCCAACTGCCACAGAGATCAAGCAACAATTGCCATCAATTTCCCCAAGGGACCAAACCCACTTCCGCGAAGTTAAACGACCTGGTTTCCAATCAGCGGATGCTCTGGTCACAAGAGCTCTTCAATATTTACAGGCACTGTAATACTTACGACTTTCCACACCTTTCCTTTTTTTGTTTGACTCCTGTTCTGACATTCAACTTGGAAAAACGTCCTTGATTTGACATATACTTTACTTACTATCATGTACTGGAGTTGAAAAACCACAAGAAAGTCGCAGAATGTGCCTTTTCAAGATATGACAACAACACTGTATCCCATCCCCTAAATGTCATACACATTCAATTGAGGCAAGTCACGGATTGCATCACGATTGCGTGATCAGTGTATCCACTGCCAGCACCGTTATCGATGCTCTTTCATAAACTCTCATGTCAAATGGACCCCGGGACGATTTCACATGATCTATTGGCCAGCAAGAGACATTATAGAAGTTTATACAAAGAGCAAAACTTGCCTGCTAACTTCCTTCGCGCTCAAACAAGATGGTATTCGGGGGATGAACATGTAGACTGGGAGGATTTCGTCTTGTCATCTTCCGCTCGTTGCTCAAAGCCTGTTGATGTCTCCTGTGTACGAAGCTTGGGTCTAGGCGTTGGTGGTCAAGTTACGGATAGTTGTATCCGACTCATGAATATATTTTCCTCGCGAGAGAAATACGCGAACTTTCTGAGCTATCGCAGTGACGTGGCGCAAGATATACTTGACCTCCTTCAGAAGGTGCGCGAATTCAATAGTGGGATTGAACATCCCCTAAAATGGTCACTTAGCTATTGGACCATGCACCCCTCGAAGCTCCGTTTCGTGCACTCATCACGGTGTCTCTTGTACTTTTGAGTTGGAGTTCAAAGCTGTATCCTCGATGTTTCTCTGTAGGCGGTATCATTGAGAGGGAGGAATATCCAAATGCTGCTGGAGACTTTGGTGACGTCTATAAAGCTTACTACGGTGGACAATCTATATGTCTGAAAATATGCAGGCTATACCAATATTCTGATCGATCTCATCTTTACGAGGTACATGTCTGTCATTTTCTTGTTGCGTGATCCCTCTCACGGGCTCTTGGCCAACACTTCTATTGTCAAAATAGACGTTCTACCGTGAAGCGATAATTTGGGGCCAGCTCTTTCATCCCAATGTCCTCCCATTTTACGGTATCCATAGTCTTGGCGATTTCAGGAAAAGTTTATGCCTTGTCTCGCCTTGGATATCTAATGGGAATATTCTTGATTTCTTGAATGAAAGGCCGTGTGTTGGTAGGATACCTTTGGTATAGACCTTGTGCTTTTCCTTTACTCCATGATGACCATATGTCTTGTCCAGATTTGCGACGTTTCTGAAGGAATGAAGTATCTTCACGTGAACGGCATTGTCCATGGCGACTTAAAGAACACGAATATACTTGTTACAGATTCTGAACGAGCGTGTCTTACTGATTTTGGCCTTTCGTATATTTCAGACAATAGTGGCCTTACTGGACATGCCCTCTCGTCCAATTATGATCCTTCTAGAGCAAGCTTTGAAGCTCCCGAGCTCCTTGATCTGGACGTTGAACGCATTCAAAAAACCCAAGCGAGTGATGTGTATGCCTTTGGGATGGTCTGTTTTGAGGTATTACAACTTCATGACTGGAATCCAACCCCTAATAACCTCGTGAGGACAGATTTTGACCGGACAGCGTCCCTTTGGTAAATCCGGTCCCATGGTTGTTTACCGAAAGACTTTGAAAGGTGAACACCCAAGTCGGCCATCTGATACAAAATACTTGGAACGTGGTTTGACCGATGACATATGGGGTTTATTGCGGAGCTGTTGGTCACTTTCTCCCCAGCATCGGCCGAGTGCTACCCATATTGTACGATGTCTACCACATGTGGAAGAGCGTCCGAATGACGAGTGGATGCGTTTTCAACGACCTGGCTTCGACGCATCCAGTGGACATGTCGACGAAACGATCGAGAGAGCTCTCTCACACTTGTAATGGCTTGAAAACCTTTAGAATTCATCATTCTTATTGTATTAGTGGTGTGTCTACTTAAGTCATCGCACCTGATAGACTGACATTTCTTTCAGCCTATAGAGAATGACTAATATGGTACAAGCTCGAGTCCAGTTAAATACTCAGGAGAAGTATTTAGTTTGACTTGGTGGACCTCAGCTTCGCACGTTGCGCAAGGACATGATTGTATACGGCCTGTATTCGAAGTGTGGTATCGGCGTTCTGAGGTTGGCTCAGCACTGATGCATAGGCCAGCAGGAACACTTTGCTGCGCATCTGATACCTTGTGAGAGGCATCAGTGGGGAGTAGTCCGAAATGCCTCTCGGCAGTCTCGAGGGGGAGTTTGTAAGTGAGGTTTTTCAAGTGTCCGACAAGGAGAGTTATATCAGAATCAGAAAATGGACAGGGTTGGATTGGGGATTTCTCGCATTCCCAATCAAGAATCATGTGCAGAACTGCAACGAAAAGGACTTCAGAACCTGGTTTGAGTTCAGAGTATGTTTCTGCGAAGATTGTGTCAATAATCTCGCGAATGGTATGTGATTCAATGTTTTTGGGTGTAAAGGTCTTGAACTTCATCACAAGGTCAAGTAAGGAAACAATCCTCGCCCTATGTCGGATATCTTCCAATATAAATGCCACTGTGCTGAATGGGCCCAGGAGGTCAGTGAGAATGGGACTTTTGTCAGGGTATGGTACGCTGTGGATAAATGCGGTATTCAGATGCTCAGAGCTAACCTCCACCTGATGTTCTGTTGGGGTAGGTTGCGGCAGGCTTAGGAGTTGAGCTATGGGTTCAAGCTCACAGCGAAGAGGATCATAGTCTACCATGTTGGCCCAGCTTGGCTGGATCTGGAATGAAAGAGTAGGTAAGTCAATTGCAATAATGTCATTTCAAGGCCCCATATGTTTTAGGCTATCATTCAAAAGAGTTTTCTTGGAAAAAATGATAATGAAGTAAATATATTTATATGCATAGAATATTAAGCTTACCAAAACTCTTAATGAAGTAGGGTAACAACCAATTAAAAGCTGTGCAAGTGCTTCATCTTCACTCTTTTTAAAAGTGCATTTCTTGGAGTGAGTTATATTCAAAATCAGACTCTTGATTGTATAGTGCTTTGTAAATCCTTGAGGCCAGATATTTTATAGTTGGTGATTTATTATCTGCTATATCAATTAATATATATATATAGCTTAAGTATTAATATGCTACTTCTATGTTATTTTCATTATTTTCTTTGCTGTTTACTTCTGTATTGCTTCTTGAATCCAAGTCTAAATCTAATAAAGCATCTATAAAAGATATATATATTTTAAGGTTGTATATGCATATATTTCAAATAAAAACTGACCTTCAACTGCTTAATTATCACTGTTTCTGTCATGACCCCTCCCCTCTGGAACCCCCTGGGACAGCCCTGGAGCCCCATCTGGGGCCCTCTTTTGTCAACCCCATAATGTGCCCTGCTCCCACAGCTGCCAATGCCACTATCACATGCATCAAGACCACCATTAGCCAGCCCCTCTGGGAACCCTGCATCACAGACCCTGGGATCAACTGCTATCAACAATTGGATCACATGACCTGCTTCCAGCCATTACACATCACAGCTCCTTCCATGCCAATTGATTGTGCACCCCACACATGTGATCCAAGTATACAGTCCCTGCCTGCTACTCAATGCCTTCTGGAGCCCATTCCAGACACCCCAGAACCCCGGAACCCAGCCCTGTAGTACTTATAGCATAGTTCCCCATTGTATTCACTAGTCTTGATATTAACTTGAATTGTTGCATGCCCTCTTGCTTGACTGGTATGCACTGACTGGTACACTTTGACTGGCACACCTGAATAATTGCATGCTCTAAGCTTGGTACACATTTTGCAACTTATAATTTGTTAACTGGGTCTCATCTTAGAACCCCAGGTTCCAACTCAACCCCCCCCTCCTACCCTCAGCCTCTAAAACACCTGAAGCCCCAGGTCAGGTTCCATTCCCCAGAACTACTCCCTGTCCATGTCTTGAACCTCAGAGCCCTAGCCCCAGAGCTCCAGACACCCAAGCATCCATAGATCAAGTCTGCCTCATAAGGGCATTGCTTTCCTGGAAAGCCCCCAACTCAGTGGAACTTGACATAATATCAAGACTCCCTCCTATATATACTCATACCTACTACTCCATGGGCTACCAGACCAACCCTTATGGGCATCTGGTCCCTGATCACTACTCCGCACAGACTCCCTGCCCTGCCTACTGACCCCTTCTGTACAAACCCCAATATCTCCACCACCACTGGGCTCCTGACCCATCCCTCTATGATCTGGGGCCCTCAGTCAGCCGGGCCCCTCCACCCAACCTAGCCATGGCATGACTTGTGGAGGCCCCCTCATACTGGAGCATCCCCAGAGGCTTGCCAGAGACCCCACCAGTTTCCAGTGGACCTTGCCTGGTACCCTCCAGTGAGGGCTCTTTTGCACCCACTCCCTATTTTGGCTACCAGTGCCCTGCCCCCAACCCTGGGGACCTCCCAACTATAACTACCCTCCATAACACTACCTGACTGCCACTCCACCCACTAGGACCCCCCCCCCTTGCCAGTAGGATGATGACACCTTGAGGAGTATAAATGGCAATGGGACAAAGTACTATACTTACTCAGAATCTTGCCAGAGGACTTTGCACAGCAGGCAAGGGTGCTACTCACAGATTTTGGACAAGATGACTTCATAGGCACTTCGGAGAACTAGGCCCATTGCTTGGTCAAATTTGGGGATCACCTCATGCAGGGAGAACTCCCAGAGCAGACTATGGTAAAGTATAGATGCAATACAATCCTCTGCAAGGAAGGAGCCATCCCCCCTTTCAGCAAGGTCTACAACATGTTGGAAGTCAAACTCTGGGCACTCAAGGACTTCACATGGACCCCCATAAGGTCAAGGCCATTGTCAACTGGCCACAATCCTGGAATGTCAAGGAAGTACAATCCTTCTTGGGTTTCACTAATTTCTACTAGAGGTTTATAGACAACTACTCTGGTATCACCACACCCCTCAACCAGCTTATACATAAGGACATTGCATGGAACTAGGACAGTAGGTGCCAGAGTGTCTTTAACCTGCTCAAGGAGGCCTTTACCACCACTTCCATACTCTGGCACTATGACCCTGCCCTCCTAATCATCCTAGAATGTGACACCTCCAACTACACTATTGCCAGAATTCTCTTGCAGATGGGAGCCAACAGTGGGGAGCCCTGGCCAGTTGCCTTCTACACCTGGTCCATGATTGATGCCAAGCTCAACTATGATATTTATGACAAGGAGCTCCTCACCATTGTCAAAGCCTTCAAACAATGGTGAGCCTACCTCAAGGGGGCCCAGCACCAGATCCAGGTTTACTCAGATCACAATAACCTGCAGTACTTCACCATGACCAAATAACTCAGCCAATGGCAGGCTCAATGGTCCAAGATCCTCTCAGAGTACAACTTCACAATCCAGTACCATTCAGGACAACTTGGAGCTAAACCCAATGCCCTCACCCAGTGACCAGATGTCTACCCCAAGAAGTCATTTGAGGTAGAATGCAATGCATTCAATCATTGTGTGGTGATCTCTCCCAAACATCTGAATGCTGTACTAATTTTAAATAATGAAGGAATCCTGAGCCAGATATGCTGTGCCCCTTGAGACAAGTATTTCACTGACTATGACCCTTGCAACTCCCCCAATGGAACCAACCAGGATCCTGCTTTCTCCTTGTCCCCTGACAAAAAACTCCTCCTCTAAGATGGCTACATCTACATCCTGGATCATGCCCAACTCTGCTATGACATTCTCTGCCAACACCACAACCATAAGCTCTGGGGACACCTGAGGATATATAAGACCCTCTAACTTATCTCCTGGGCTTACTTTTAGCCAGGGTTGAAGAAGGATGTGACCTGCTACATTCAATCATGCAAACCCTGCCTCCAGGCCAAGGTCTTCCAACACCAACTCTATGGGCTCCTAAAACCCCTGTGAGTTGGACGATGCCCCTAGTCCTCCATATCCCTGGATCACATCATTGAACTCCTGGAATCAGAAGGATTTGATGCCATCCTCATCATTGTGTGTAGGCTAACCAAACAGAGCATCTTACTACTCTGCCACACCATGGACACTGCCTTAGAATTTGCCCAGCTATTCCTCAAACATGTCTTTGCCAAACATGGACTTCTGGACAACATTGTCTCCAACCATGGCCCACTCTTCATGTCCAAATTTTGGACTTCCCTATGCAAGGCCCTTGAAGTAAAAACTAGCCTCTCTACTGCCTACTACTCATTCTTGCTCCGGGACATCCCATTGCATGCCACTCATAAGGTTGTCTGAGATCTTCAGTCTCTTCATGCATTCCTCCAGGAGGAAATTGACACCATGAATCAGGCCTATGCAAAACATGCTGACCAGAAATGGGAAGACACCCCCAACTGGGCTCCTGGGACAAAGATATAGTTAAATTGATGCTACCTCCACACCTGCTGGCCCTCCCCAAAGCTCGATTATAAGTGCCTTGGCCCATTCAAGATCTTGAAGAAAATCTCATCCCATGCCTACAAAATTGACCTCCCCCTGGGACTTAAAGGTCTGCACCTAGTATTCCACATCCACTTCTTGGAATGACACCCCCCAGACCCCTTCCCCAAACAACACCCTAAACCCCCTCCTCCAGTCAAGGTCAAGGACAAGTACCACTATGAGGTTGAAGACATCCTTGACTCCTGAAACATTCATAGACAACTCCACTTCCTTGTATGATGGCAGGGATATGGCCAATCCAAGTATACAGTCCCTGCCCACTACTCAATGCCTCCTAAAACCCATCCCAGACACTTCAGAACCCTGAGACCCAACCCTGTAGTACTTATAGCATAGTTCCCCATTGTATTCACTAGTCTTAATATTAACTTGAATTGTTGCATGCCCTCTTGCTTGACTGGTATGCACTGACTGGTATGCTTCAATTGGCATGCCAGAATAATCACGTGCTCTAAGTTTGGTATGTATTTTGCAACTTATAATTTGTTAACTGGGTCTTGTCTCAGAACCTCTGATTCCAACTTGACCTCCTTCAACCCCCAGCCTCTACAAAACACCCAAAGCCCTGGGTCAAGTCCTATTCCCCAGAACTACCCCCTGTCCACATCTTGAACACTGGAGCCCTAGCCCTGGAACTCCAGACCCCCAAGTATCCATAGATCAAGTCTGCCTCATAAGGGCATTGCTTTCCTAGAAAGCCCCCAACTCAGCAGAACCTGACAGATCCAATTGTTGATAGCAGTTAATCCTGGGGTCTGTGATGCAGGGTTCCTGGAGGGGCTGGCTCATGGCAGTGTCAGCAGCTGTGGAGGTGGGGCACATTGTGGGATTGACAAAAGAGGGCTCCAGATGGGGCTCTAGAGCTGTTCTGGGGAGTTCTGGAGAGGAGGAGTCATGACATCACCCAGTGCCAAGACCCTCCAAGGCATGTGTAGCTGGTGGTTCAGACTGGAGTCCAATTGTGGGATTCAGCACCTGACCTGCCATGTATTGAAAAAAAAAATTTTACTATCAAACTCAACTATGTCACATATGCCAACACATTCCTTGACACTCCTGCCTACTAACAAAGTGGCCCCCTTAGTCATGTAGGAGGCCTGGGATGCACGATACTGTGAGCATGTGGCAGTGCTTGCTCAATATAAGTGTTGCCATGTTATTTGCTTGCTATGACTGACCTTCCTTTTTCAGAGCAATGCAATAATCCTGCCCCAAAAGTGGGTCCCAGCTGGCTCCTGGAGCCTACTCCCAATGCAGGCCTCAGTGTCCTTCTATAGTCCTGCCCAAGTTGTCCTGCACCCACCTTTGCATGGAAAACTGTTTCCCCTCCTCATCCACAACCCCCTCCCTGCCCCAGACTGTTTGCTCTCTATTTTCATTGTTTTGGGATAGTGGTAGGGGCTATTTCAGAGGTTCTGGAGAGTCAATGTGTGGCATAGGTGAACGTGATGCAGGAGCAGTTTAAGGAGGCCCTAGAGAAGCTCTGGGGTTTACCTGCCCATGCCTAGTGCATCAGCAATGGACTAATGAGTGGTTTCCTACCTCTGGTCTCTTTGCTGATTTTGGTGCAGTGCTTGCACTGTGCTCGACAATGAGTCTCCTGCCTATTCAAGGCCTTGGGCTCCTTGTTCCACTGGGACATGGCCGTGTGTGAGGTGTGCCACCTCAATCACAAGTGATGTTCCATATCAGTGCTGTGAAGGGTGCATTTTGTTTCTCAGAAACAGGAGTGGCCACTAGGGGGAATCACTCAGAGGATGAGAGTCAAGGAGTGGGACTGGGTGGTAGAGCCAGTGGGGGAGGCACCTGCGGAGGTGTCTGGTGGAGGTTAGGGGGGTTGGGGGAGCTGTCTGGGTGAGGGGCCATCTAGGTGGGGGGCCAAAGTCATTACATGGTCTTAATCACTTGTTGAGTGACCTGGGCCAGGACTGGCAGTTATGAGGGTCATGGGGGGCACCCAGACAAAGGGAAGAGGTGGGCATTGCCTAGTCCCTCCCCAAGGCCTTCTAAAAGGGCACATCTGCCCACAAAGACCTTGTTCCCAGCTTTACCAGTGCACCTCTCTCCAGCAACCTTTTTCCCCTTATCCAGGTGGCCACTGGACATTGAGGTGAGGGCCTGGCAGAAGTGTTTGGGGCAGGATGACCAGGAGAGGGAGGAGCATGAGGAGGGGGCAAGGGAGGAGGTGATGTGCCAGAGGAGGCTGGAGGGGAACTATGAGGCAGTCTTCTAAGAGCTAGAGGAGGTAAAGGTGGCCTGGAGAGAAGTCAAGGTTCAGCTGAATGCCATGAGGGCTAAGCTGGAGCAGGGGGTGGGGCTTCCATGGCAGGATTCATTGAGTCCAGGGCTGGTCGAGGCCCTGCATCAGGATGCAGTAATTTGGCATATGGTCTCCCTAAGTGAGTGCTCTCTTTTTGCAGTTAAGTCAGTACTAATATCTCCAGGCTGGGCTTGGGAGCATCACCTGCTCCTGGACAGGGCTGCCACAGCATTTTCATCCCTGCAGGAGGGGTTGCAGATGGAGGTGAGGAATCCTAGGATGAAGCAGGGTTTGGACCTGCTGAGGAGGCTGGTGATGGCTTACTGGTGGAGGAATGTCCTGGCTCTGGAGTTATGGTTTGAGCAAATCCTGGACAAGGGCAAATAGCTCCCATCTTGGGATCAGTTGGCTGAGGAGGTATGGCAGGAGCATGGTCCAGGGAGGGGTGGGGGAGGGTTTCCAGGGCTGGCCAAAGGGGGGAAAAGGTGAGGGTAGTTCAGGGCCCCAGCTCTAAAAGCCCCCATTTTCTTGCCATTGTCTGTAGATTAGTATATGTATAAAATGTATAATTGGTCTCCTGAAGTTGAAAAACAGTGTAAGTAAAGTGGTGGAAAAACTGGAAAAAGCACCTTGCCCAGACTCTGGGGTGCTACTGTGGAAGAGGACTAAAAGAAAGTAAGGTTTTAGAGAGGGGGAACAGAAGGTATACATGGGAGTTGAATTTCTACTAAGCCCAGAGGTGGGGCTTATGCCTGCTACTGCCATCTGTGAGTCCTGTGCCTGGGAGGGTTGTTTCCCAGGTGCTGTTGCTGGAAGTCCTGGAGTTTGTCAAGGGAATCTTTAAGGTTTCAGTGCAGTTCCCAAGTGTTGTCTTCTATATGTGGGGCACATGATCAATTGGCATAGAGAGAGCTGTGATGCATGATGGTTGGAAGCAAGTTGCATGATTCAATTGTTGATGGTGGTCAATTCTGGAGTCTATGATGCAGAGTTCCCAGGGGAATTGGCTAATGGTGGTATCAGCAGCTGTGGAGATGGGGTGCATTGTGGGGTTGATGAAAGAGAGTCCTAGATGGAGTTCCGGGGCTGTTCTGGGGAACTCCGGAGGGGGGTCATGACAGGATCATGCAACCTGCTTCCAGCCATCATACATCACAGCTCCTTCTGCACCAATTGATTGCATGCCCTACATGCACAATCCAAGTATACAGTCCCTGCCCACTACTCAATGCCTTCCAAAGCCTATTCCAGACACCCTAGAACCCTGAGACCTGGCCCCATAGTACTTATAGCATAGTTCCCCATTATATTTGCTAGTCTTGATATTAACTTGAATTATTGCATGCCCTTTTGCTTGACTGGTACACACTGACTGGTATGCTTTGACTGGCATGCCTGAATAAATGCATGCTCTAAGTTTGGTATGCATTTCATGACTTGTAATTTGTTAACCAGGTCTCATCTTAGAACCCTGGGTTCTGACTCAACCTCCCCCTCCAACCCTCAGCCTCTAAAACACCTGAAGCCCCAGGTCAGGTTCCATTCCCTGGGGCCACCCCATATCCATGTCTTGAATCCCAGAGCCCTAGTCCTGGAGCTCTAGACACCTGAGCATCTATAGATCAAGTCTGCCTTATATGGGCATTGCTTTTCTGGAAAGCCCCTGACCGAGCAAAACCTGACAGTTTTAACATGGAGTTATTACTCACATCATGTATTTAGAAAATCAGAAAATCAAAAAAAAAATTAGCCATGGATTCTGCCTCTGGCACTCCTCCCATAGTAAAGATAAAGTTTGCTAATGAGTTTGCTGTTGATACTCATAGTTAGGCATACTACCCTATCACTGCTGCTATTATACACAAGACCTTGCCAGCTAGTTCTGAAATTAGTAAATTGTCTAGCCCATCTAAATTGTTTGCAAAAAATGCCTCATGCTCTCACACTTAAAGACTGCTACTATTAGCAATCATGCTTTGTCTGAACCAAGCTCCAGTCTTTATTCTCTTCCTTCAGCTGTTGCACTACTATCTTCATCAGTATATTACTGGCTCTAAAATGTCTTATACAACTAAGCCTGCTATACCAGTTTTTGTACTATGCTGCCTATTTTACATACTACCTCATCACTTAGCCTATCAAGCTCCCACCTATCTTAGCTATAACTAGCATTTATAATCCTATTTACTATATATATAATATTGAGAACAATGATAATATAGACATTGATCTGAATATTGACAATGCTCACTATTTTGCTTTTGCATCTAATATGTATTCTACCTCCACATCCTGTTAATTAGAGCCTGATGTGTGTATACAAGATTTAGCCTGGTAAAACAACTATTATGGTTGTAAACATGGCTGTCATTCTCAGCTCTACTACTCAACTTGATATGAAATCTAGATATACTTGTGGTATCCTGCTAATGATATAATGTTGTTAAAAAACCACCTTTTTGAAGGTCTCTTACTCTATGTTTACTTCTAAGTTCCATGCCTTTTCACTCTAATTTACCTGCTTTCTGCTGCCTTTATCAAACTTCTCACTGGCTGGACCATGAGAACAAACTTTCTTATTGGTCTTGGGATCTTTGCCAGACTCTGAGAAATAAATAACTTTTAATGAGGGCTTTAATGAAGCTCTCATGAAAAATGATCCAATTTACATGGCCAGATAATCTGGTGACTATGTGACCTGTAACCATGACCATGACCATAACATTAGTTACATTAGTCACATTGCATAACATTAGCATAATAATTATGTGACTCAACCTTAGAATATTTTCTATTAACTGGTAGAGTAGCTCCTTAAACTTATTCTCTTTGAATCTCTCTCTACTAGGTTAGCACCTTATTATTTATACTTATATTACCTTTATTAATATATCTTTGGATCTCCCTCTGCTAGCTGTATAACTGAGCTGCTTGCTCTTATATTAATTATCTCATAACTTTTGTGTTGTATCATTTGCCACTCTTACATCTACTGCCTCCAGAAGGTCTGTGTTACAGCTTTAAAGAGCAAAAACATGAATTTTGATTGCCCAACTTACTGAAAAACATATAATTAGTATTCTGCTTTATATCCACATGAACCCCAGTGCTTAATCACAAGACAGATATACCACCCTCAATTTACATTGTTTTCAGTGATTATTAGACTCTGGAGTTAAAGAGCTTCTTGCCACCTTGCATATAAACTTTCTTCCAGCAACTTCTACTAGCTTGAGTGATCTTTGACTCAAAAGTACTCCAACATGCAGATATAGTGGTTCTTTAATATATGGTAGTGTTTGTAGCATGCTTTATATTCCATAGAGTACTCCTACCAATGAAGGCAATGTTGGAGTGTCTAAACATATCTCTTCTTAGTATGTATGTTTGTCTTGCATTTAAAGTTTACTTAGAGTATGCTTGTGCTTTATTTAGCAGATGTGTTAATGAATCAAGATGTAGAGATGAGTGAAAGGTTGAGTGGGATGGGCAATAAGCAAGCCAGAAAAAAAATATTCATGGGCATGATCTCTGTTGCATGCCTAAATCTACTGTCAAGATATGTTATTTAGCAAATAATCCCCAACCTGAGAACAAATCCTATGCAAAGAGTGTCCACAAGCTTATTAAATGATTATCATAGCCAATGGAATTTAGTGAACAGAGACATAAATAAGAAGACACAGTTAAAGAATGATCCAAAGCCAGTTTCCTAGCTTTGAGATGCATTGCAAAAGGATTAGATGGCTCTAAAACATTTTCTTGCATTGCAAAAATTACTAGAGAGTATTATGCTTAAGCTATTGTCATCTAAGTAGGATTGCTCAATTGATTTATTTATTTGCACAGCTAACAAGCCTGAATAGTGATTGAAACAAGCTGCAGATAACAAGATTTAGCAGTCTGAGAGTGTTTTTACAGATGAGGAGATGAAGACAATTGCAGATAATCTAGAATTTATTATAAAGCCTTTGTAGATACCTTTAATCCTTCTTTTGTCCAAATTAAAGCTCAAAGCAGATGAATGGCAAACTTCAAGCTGTTTGAATTTACCACTGTTATTGATATACCTCTAGTCCAAGCACTTTGAATAAGACCAATTAGACTTTCTATAACTTACTATGTCACTTATATATGCAGTTTTAGTGGCCACCTCTCAAATCACTAGTAATGAGCATTGCATCTGCTATCTCAAGTTCATGATGGAATATAGGAAAGGACTTCAGCAACTGTTTCCACTTTACAACTGCCTCCCCAACTACTATATTGCAATTCACATTCCAGAGTTTATTAAACTTTGGTCTTATTTATGGCTGGTGGATCTTTTCATTTAAGCATGCAATCAGTCAATTACAGCATTTGTCAACAAATTACAAAAAGTATGAGTTTTCTACCCAATTTCTCAGTTGTTAGTACATTGAAAAAGAGATCAGATGAGTATAATGAGACTATGTTACAGTTCTAGCACAAATTTTCCAATCTAAGAGGTCTCTTTTTTAAGTAAAGTTGCCTTAAGGTTATCAAAGATTGCCTATTATTATTTGAGACTCATGGCATCCTTGTGGCTGAACCAAACAAAGCAATAATGTTTCTTAATTCAGCTAAGCAAGAAACTTTCAATGAATCTTTAGAAGTCAAAGGTAAACTTGTTGCTCTCTCCCCTTGTTTTGCAGATGCCTTCAGAAGGGCTCAATCAGGTCATGTTGTTTCATTCCACATGCTCATGCATTTTTATGTTTGCCATATAGGTCTTTTATATATAATGGAATTGAGACATTATAGAAATAACTCTGTAATATTGTAGATTATTCCTAACCTCTTCCTGTCAGCCTTTTTAATCAAGACTTTGATTCTCATCACTGATGCAATCACTTGTTTTTAAGTGTGCAGTCAGTTGCTTCATCATATATTATGCATGAAACCAGTGGTGGATGTGCAATCTGGGTAAGGCACTGCTAAGAGTCTTTTTGTGTATGTGCTAGCACTATGACTCATCTGTCTATCCACCATTTGTATATCTCTTTTTCTTCAATGTGTGTGGCTGATCTTGCATAGGCAATACTCTGTCATGGCAGGTGCTAGAGCTCATGTCTAGTAAAGACCAACTGGTGCTAATACCCCAGATAGATGTCTATGTCTATGTCATTTTATGGGTTAAGATTGTCACAATAGGCAAGCTCTCCTGGCTACTTATATACAATAATAGAGTTTAGCACTTTATTCTCCATAAGCCTCTCCTTTATTTTGCCTGCCCACTTGCTATGTTACTAATGCTGCACTGCAGGCAGAAACATGCATTATGCAATCCAGTTCTTGCATTTCAACATATCTGCACTCCAACACTTCTTATGTGTATGCTAGCACTACAACCTTTATATCAGCACTAGCCACTTCCTCTGTGAGATACAAGTAAGTATTAACAACCCAAAATCACAGTTACAGCTGCACCTTTTAGTTCTGCTGGCAATGCATTGCCCTGGCTAAGCATCAAAAATATATTTAAGCTTGAGCTCAAGCAAGAGATAGACTCATACTTGCTGTCTCTGCTCTTTTTTAAAAAGATAGTGCTGGGCTCAAATGACATTGATGTAGGCTTATTGATTATTCCAAGATTTAATAGATCACCAGCTTTGGGCAGGAGCCAGGGCATGTTGCTGGCCAAGAACAAAAAAGGAATTTTGAGAAAAAACAACATATAAGCAATATAAGCAAGTGCATAGCCAAAACAGATGTACTAGATGCAATTAATGCAATGTAATTAACCAGTGCATGCTGGAGGAGAAAGTATGTGTATGTGGACATAATGTGAGCTTATTGATTTTTCTAAAATTTAATAGATTGTTTTGGAGCTAACTAGAATACTAGCTGTAAATGTATTGCTGCTCTAAAGGCAGATACTAGGGGACAGTCAGTTAAAGAGATGGAGAAAGGATATGATACACATAGTAGGTAGGCCAGAGCTGGAGCTGGGGCAGGATGAGTGCCAGTAGGCTTGTGTTGGCAGAAATAACCTGTGCAGAGAGTGGTAGAAGCTGGGAATGAAGGGATATGAGGATAAAGTTAAGTGTATTGTGGGCCATGGGGGACAAGGCTGAACAGGATAGCTGGAGAATAGAGGTGGGGTAGCAGGAAAATAGGTAGGTAAAAACTAAGTTTGCAAATGTTAACACAATTGCAATATATTTATCTCATTCCATTTATGTACAATGTGCTTCATTGCAGCCTTGAGTTCCATATTTATACAGGTACTCCACAAGCTTGCTCCCAAACACCACTTTACACAATGTTTTGAAAGACCAGACTGCCATGTAATTATCCTGCCACCTGATCTCACTAATGCTCAACCACTTCCAGCACATAATCACTTCTAATGTCTGAGACACTCTATAGATAGTTAGGGAAGGCTCCAGTAGTTGGTACAGTTATCTTGATATTCACCCATATTTGCTCAGTTTTATCCAGTCTTGTTTCTATCTCTATTTTCTATTTTCTTGTATTCTACTTGTTTTCTGAATATATTTCCAATCTTCATCTTTCTTGACTCTTTTTCTTTTCACCTTGTCTTGTCTTGGTTCTCTTTACTCTTCTTTAAGTTCCATAAGTCTCTTCTTTAATTCTTCCTTTCTTCTAACTTGATTCAGCTCCAACTCTCCAAACAATTCTGGTTTCATCTTCTCATCTCTGTTTCTTCTCTATTCCTCATCTTTTTTCTCCCAATCCCATTTACATTACTCTTATCTCCTTTTTACTCTGTCTCTCTTTCTTTACTATATCTGTGATCTAGTTCCAACACCCATTCTCCTCCATCTTGACTTTGTTATACTTTTCCTTGATTTCCTTTCTATGCACCATTACTCTACTTTCTCCCAACTTTTAAACTACATCTTTGATTTCTCATTTTGCCTCTACTTCCTTTTTGTAATCCACTAATTTTTTTCCATTCTTGCTTTTTAACTTTTTTTGTGCTAATTCTCTAGCACAAGCCCCCTTATTTCAATGTGAGTCTCCACTTTTGGCAAGACTCAAATAATAGATTCTTGCTTAACAGAGTAAGCCCCTGTATTAGCAGAAAAGCCAATTCTTGCTGGGAAAATGTGGCTCAGTTTCCTCAGGATAATAGTCAGGAAGACTAATTTTATGAGGCTGAACTGGCTTTTATACAACAAGAGTGTTGAGAGCTGAGTAAACTCTAATGCCATATTGAGCATAGTAGAAATGGCCACCAGCATTGAATGCTCCTGGCTCCTTCTTCCCTTGCTCTAAGAGTCTCTCTAATAATAGGTTCTGAACCTAGTGAAAGTCTATTTGACTTCTTAATCTAGCTGAATAATCTATTTAGACAAGCTTTCCTGGATCCTCTTTCTGCATATATATATTAGCACATTTAATCTTGAGTAAAGTAACTTACTCTAATGTTCTTTCTCAAGCTAACTGTCCTTTCTACTATAGAATCAGCTCACTTGACTAGATCTTCTACTCTACACATGTTTCTAATAACTATTTCAACTAAATTTCTATAGTTGCCATGCAAAATGCAGCTGTTAGCCTTAGGTATGTCCAGCTGCAGCTTTTAGGCATTGATAACATGAACAGGAAACTACTTGCACCTCTTATCAGGTTGATATTCAGTATAAAAATGCTCCCTATACTTAACTGCAATCTCCTCTAAACCAGCAATGCAGTAGTTAAATGGAGGATATTCCTTCTTCAGTGGAGTCACCACTTTGACAGGAAGAGAGTCAATGAAAGCTAGCCTTCTTCCATAACTCCAGTTAATTCCACTTTATCTAATTATTGTCCTCTTTTCTTGCCTCACTTGCTTAATAGACTCTTTTCTTTTAGCTAGAGCATTTTGCAATCTTGGATTCAGATCTGCTTGCTTCCCACACCATGATGCAAAAGTGCACAAAGTTCTCTCTCCATTCCACTTCATTTGCAAACTATGCAAACTTGCTAGTTCACCAAAGTGGATGCAAAAGCTATTGATGTCATTTAGAAGAAGATAGTTCAAAGCAATGAAGTCTTCTGCAATCAAGTGCAAGAGCAATGAAATATTTTGTGTAGTGAATTCAAGTGCAAGTGGCATTATGGTCTTTGAAAGAAGAGTGAGATTAGTGCAGTGCAGAGTTGCAGTTGCTGTTTTAAAGGTGTACAAACTTTATTAAACTGCCAAAAAAAAATTTTTTAAAATGAAATTTTAAGAGTTTGTATTCTTTTGCCATAATCAATCACTAAGGGGCATGAGACTGAACTGTAGGAAATGGAGAGCATATATAAGCATGTTCAAAAGCATGGTTACATCCCCATTAGACTCCAGGCTCTTGTGCATTACTTCATAGCCAACTTTTTAGCAGCCTGAAGACCTACTCCAATACTAGTTAAGGCTACATAGTCTGTAGCTCAGTATTTTCCTATACTTTTCCCTATACTAGAGTCTACATTGAGGGCAGTGCAATGCTGGGCCAGGTGGCTCAAGACTTGGAAGGGGGGCAGTGAAGACAGTATCTATAAGCCTTATATAAAATGCCTGCATATTCTAGCTTTCACCTATATTAAATATTTGCTGAATATGATTGAATAAAGAATTAAGCAAACACTTTAAGGCCATAACTTGAGGAGCAAAAGATCCTCTAATTCATTTTTAGGCTACATCAATGGGAAGAATAGATTGATGCCTCAGGCTAATTATTGCACCCAAGCATGGGCTGTAATATGAGTGGAAGAATAAGAGGACAATGCAACTGCCATTAATAAGTGCTTCATTATCAAGTGAGATGTGATGAGTACAGGAATGTTTAAGATTTAACCATGAGTAAGACCCATTCTCCTGCAAAATGAATGAGATTTTCTTTTCATTCAGCAGAACAAGAAGTTATTTAGTCTGATCATGCTTAATGTGATGAGTAGGTTCACTTTTTCCTTCTTCCTCATCTTCTTCCCTGTTACTTTTATATTTCTGAGAAGCATCATAAGCAGGTTTTAGTTGCTCCTCTTGGTGTCAAGGTTCTAATGTTTATAAAATTTGTCAAAGTCACATGCTTTTTAAACTGGCAGCCTACTACAGGGCATTCAAAAAATCCAGAGACTGAGCATGGAAGTGATTTCTGGCCCAATGTATGGGCAAAGCTAACATTTCTCTGATGCAATTGTTAGTGGAGCTGGTACTTCCTCGTAGACAACAATTTCTAACACTTTGTGCATATTTTTTCTATCAGTTGTGGGCTGTGATAAGGTAAGTATCAATGCAATGGGTAGCCTAAAACTACCTTTGGCTTTTTATTTTCCTTCTCTTGCAAATTTTTAATATGGCAACAATGCTTCTACAAAAGAGTGGAAGAAAAGAGTGGAAGAATTAGGCAGATGCTCCAACAGGTCTTATTCTGAATCTAGATCTAGTTCAGTATCTCTTGGTATGTAATTATACATAGATGCATTGTGCTTCTGGCATCATTTTACAGAAATTTTATTAATTACAATCTTGCCTAAGCCTGATGCATCCTCCATGTTAGGATTTCTGATCAAGGTCAAATGCTTGGTCTGAAAACAATCTGGATTCTGCTGAATCATGTTGGGCATTTTTTTTGGCAAGAGAACATAGATGTCCTTGGCAGTTGTTGAGTCTAAAGGGAGTTGGAAATTGAATCATGCAGTAGTGAAGCACTTATAAGAATGATTCATAGTAAGCTTTTCATTGTGGTGGAATGAGGAAGCACATATTAAATTGTTTGTTTATATGTATGATCCAGTTAAAATTCACATGCTATTAACTAGTATATAAAACATTTGGTGCATTGTATAATGGATTTGCAATTACATTACCTTTTCTTTTATATATTATTTCTACACAACACTTTCTTTACCAACTGCTTAGTTTCCTTTATATCCTAAAGGATATCTTGTAGTTAGGCAGTTTTTTCACAATTGAGAGCTTACAACAGTTTATACTGTGAAACTCTATTTAGTGTGCCATGACCTTTACCATATCTAGCAGCCTCACTTCACACATTGTGTATCCTTAAATATGCACCTCACTTCAAAGCTTTGTCCCTATATATCACAACAATTAAGCCTTCTTGTTTCCTGTAAATCATGAACAATATGCATATACAAAGTACTCTACTGCAGAACTTGCCTCTGTTTGCACTAGAAGAACTGTTAAACTTGCATTTCTTCAAATCTGGATTGATTGCACTATCTTTTTCTTCAATTTGGTTCTTCTTAAAATCAAGTTTATTTGAAATGGAATTATTTTTTGCATGATTTAGGAATGTGCTACAACAAGCTTCAAGCAAAGAAATGCCCATGGATTTTCCTCACTTCCAATTACCAAAAATACAACTGTCTACATATTTTCTAATATCTGAAATACACTATTAGCAAAGACAATTAGAGAAGACAGAGATATTTATTATAGGCAGATGAGGTGAGGGCTCAATAATATCAACTTTGCCTTCTCATGTAAATCTATCATATGTGATGGGTATTGTCTTTAATTGGTTATAAACTTCCCAAGTAGGTCCTCCTCTTAGATGCCAATTAATGTCTCTTACAATATCTTCCAGCTTTACTTCATTGAAGTGCTTGTCTAACCCTGCATCATAGGCTAAATTCCTATAGAGAATAAGAAAATGAGCATGGTGGATGAGGAATGAGGCAAATATCTTTTCATATGCATTAGGTCCCATGTAGGTTTCACTGCTGTGAGTAAATAGATGCTTCTCAAAGAAATATTCCAATAATTTTCTTGCATAAGAGCAATTCTTGATTGCTGCTTTTATAGCTTGAGGGAGCTTGAGATATATGTAATACCAGTGGACCAGAGCACTATAAACCTCAAAGTACAAGCACAAATAAAAGATGTATAAAGCACCATTCCATATTAAAGAGTCTAGCAAATGCATAGTGATGGAGACTGAAACCTCCTTAATGGCATTGCTTGTTATCAACACAGACATTTACAGCCAGAAGGATTTACAAGATCCAGGATGTAGAATGTCAAGATGTTTGTTAAAAGCAAATTTGATGTATTTTGATGATTAGCATTGGTGACTGTGCATTTTCTAATAAAATCATGGAAAATTTCAACAATCAAATCAGGAATAATGGTAGTGCAATAAAAATGATCCTCTGTACATAGTGCAGCTTCAGGGCTAACAATTGCATGCAGAAAGCTTAACCATATAATTCTATAAATACAATTAGAGAATATTGCTCATGCTAAATAACATGCATCTTACAAGGTGGTCTCTAGTAATAAGACTAAATGTACTATATTTCATTACTTGTTATTTATTGCAGATATATTCAGATGTAAACAATGATGCATTAGTAAAATCACGGAAACTACTACTTTTAGATATAGCAATATACTAAATCTTGTAACTTGTTATTACCTATATAAATATTTCAAAGCCATCAGAGTCCATGTATCAATAATGAGTGGTTGTGCTGGTGGATGCATGTCAGGTATAGGAAAAAGTTTGCCATTACCACAATAAATATATTTATGCATATACTTTCATGCAATTGTATCTATCAAATATGGAAAATTGGGAAAAGCATTGTGAGAATCTGGGAGATGAAAGCAAATCAGGGCTTTTGGTGGATTAGTTCACATTGCATCAAAGAGATCTAATAACATGCCCATCCTAGTCTTCTTAGAGCCTAAAATAGTGAAATCTACTTTGGTATTAGTGGATGCCCTATATACTAGAATGGTAAGAGGTTACTATGCAAGGTAGTAGGTTTATCCAGAGCAAAAACACTTGCAAGTGTCTCCTTCAAGAATAATATGAGTCTCATTAATAACTACAATGCATGCATTGGCCTTCAAGAAGAATGTAATCATACTCAATCTGAGTGTTGTATACTTATTATGAGTGATAATTGTGATCAGATGAGAATATGAGTCTTTTGCTATATGTTCCATACATTCAAACCACTTCAAGTCTTTTACAAGCTATTAAAACAATATATCAAGCTATTTATACCATCTTTATTCAACAGACAATCTTATGTGGAATGTGGAAGAATATTCATATATATCACTTGCATGTTGGCCCAGAATAGGTAGATAATACTTTGAGCATGTTGCTTCTTGAGCTTTATTTACAACAAAACTGATCTTCTCATTTTCTAAAACTTTAAATTCCTGTATAAGATTGTATGTCAAAATTTTAAGATGGATATTATTGCAACATTTGCAAACCATCTTCTCTTTAATTGGATCAATTTTCATTGATGCTTAACTGATTTTGCTCTTGTGCTAAGGTTTGGTGTAGTCTTCATTAACAAGTACTCTAGCCTGATTACTCATTCTAGGTCTCAGAGTTAAAATTCCTTAAAATGCATCAAATCAATCAAGGTTCTTTCTAAATGAACTTACTTGATGAAATGTGAGAATTGCTACTATTTGTCACATATTGTGTAATGTGCTTCAATGTGGTACAAACTTTTCTATATTGTTATTTGATACTAATGGAGAATCACTATCTTTGTTTGAGTTTCCTCCATCTATCTCCAACAATATGCTTTGATATGATACAGACTTTTGTTTGCCTTTACTTAATGCCACTGGAAAATCATTATTGCTGTCCAAATTTATTTGTGACATGCTTTTACATGATGTTAGCATTTGAGAGCCTGTTCTGAGTGACATAATTGGTGCAGGAGGTATTATATCAGTACCATTGTCCT
This sequence comes from Termitomyces heimii, assembly GCA_003313675.1. Classification (NCBI taxonomy): domain Eukaryota; kingdom Fungi; phylum Basidiomycota; class Agaricomycetes; order Agaricales; family Lyophyllaceae; genus Termitomyces; species Termitomyces heimii. The sequence continues at coordinate 11,312 of QLON01001709.1, read as the reverse complement.
TATTTCCTTATAACATCTAACAATATCACCATTATTCCACTGTTTCTTTTTATTTATTATTTCACTGTTCTTTTTTAACTCATTATTACAACTTTTCTATTATTACAGATATA